>JAZHYW010027392.1:0-67445 GCA_037355805.1 Ixodes ricinus | reverse complement strand
GTTCGCTCACGCTTGCATTTTGGAGCTTGCTAGAAGAAAAGTAAAGAAACTTTGAGGCGAAAATAAAAGAGGAGCTGGGAATCTGCCGACTGAACCTCACCCTTCAGCAATTCTTGGCGGCAATTAAGCGCACAAAGTTAAACACATTTGCGAGAAAAAAAAATATATATAGGGTGTCAGAAAAATATTTACACGTTCTTTTTTACCGCAAAAATAAACTAGGCATCGCTGAACGCTCACTCTCCGCCCAAATGTAGCGCTAGAGGTCACGGCCAGGTTCCCAAGTTTCAGCCCGATCCCATAACTTAATCAAAAGTTATAAATGATTTTCTGAAAATTTCAATGGGAAAATGGCGGCCCACGGATCTTTCGAATACATGGGGCTCAATGGCACCAGAAACCAAAAACGGGCGAAAATGGGCTCCATTTTCCCATTGAAATTTTCAGAAAATCACTTATAACTTTTGAATTAGGTATCGGATTGGGCTGAAAGTTTGGCATCTGGTTGTGACCTCTAGTGCTACCTTTGGGCGGATAATGAGCGTTCGTCAATGACAAGTTTATTTTTGCGACGAAGAAAACCCCGTAAATTTATTTTGTGACACCCTGTATTATATATATATATATATATATATATATATATATATATATATATATATATATATATATCGTAATTGCGAAAATAAAGGTGTCTTTAATGGGGGTGTATAAATTCGATGCTGTGTGGCCGTTATTGGTGTCCTCCGGGGAACAGACTGCGCGCGCCCAATTCACCTCAGTATGGATTTCTTCTTTCTCTTTCGTTTCCCAATTTTATTGCAATTTGTGACTAAGAGCAATAACATAAATTATAGTAATACAACGATGAACTGCGATACTTTGACTGCTGGTCAGAGTATGGCACACAACATTTCATCATATGCGGCAAGACATGTAAAAGACGCATTATCAAGTTACGAATTGGATTTCGTCTAGCAAAAAATTATTCAGAATAAATCATTTTGCAGTGAAACATGGCAAAGTGAACTCAAGCTCCAGATGCTGGAGCAGCCGAATAAATATACGTGAATACTTAATTTAGTTTCGTAATCTTGTCTGTATTGCTCGCAAACATAAATCTAGGCATCTTAATCTGTCCTAGTAAGCAGGTCGCGAACCTGTTCATGTTCGAATTCGACCGACTTCAATTTTTCTATCTTGAAAAGTGATTAGCGGCAAAAAGTCAACTGAAGTTCGACTTTGGTGCGTACGCGCGAGAAAAAACGAACAAACAAAACAAGTTGCCTCCACCTGGAGGAAAAAAATTCAATATTTCTTGGGTGCATTGACATCACTGGTTCACATTACTAACTAACGAACGCATAAAGTGCCTATTTTTGATTCTATATGGTGTCAACTTTTGTAATCAGTTTAGAAAATATAAAATATAATACCTTCTAAATTATTGTTTCTCCCAAAATTTGCAAGCTTCGCGTAAATACCGGACAACACTGTTCGCAAGTCGAACTTTATCGAACTTCGCAGAAAGATCGAAGGTTCGCCGAACCAGTCTAATCCCGAGGTTCGACGTCGAACCTCGGGTTCGGCAAATGTTCGCGACATTCCTAGTACTATTACCCATACAAAGAGACCCCGAAAAAGAGAGCAGCGTTTGGCTAGGAAAAGGGAAGTAAGGTGTGCTCGTTCTGCTACAACAAAGAGAGCGAAGTTAGTCTCCATATATTCAGCGCAATATAGCCTTCAAAAAGAAAACGTCGAAATGATATCGAAGTTTTACGTAGTCCGTAATGAAGCATCGCAAAAAACAGCTCGTTTTAGAGCGCAGCGCTCAGGCGCCCGTTTCCGACTTGAGCGGCGTCGCCGTCGGCGTAACCGCGCGGTGCATTATGGGAAACGCCCCATATTGCAACGCGCTGTTACGCCGAAAGGTCCCATAGTGCACCGCGCGGTCACGCCGAAACGTCCCATAATACAACGCACGGGTCTCACTCGTGACCGAAGCTTTGCATTATGGGACGTTTCCTATAATGACGTCACACTTGACGTCAAGAGTGACGTCACAAGGCTCCCGAGTGTCGGAGCGAGGGTCCCGGTGGCATTATAGCAACAGTTTCCGTGAAGTAACGCGTGGGTCACGAACGAGACGCGCGCGGTGCATCATGGGATGTTTCACATAATGACGTCACACGTGAAATCACGAGGTCCCGCGCGTTTCGTTATGCGAAACGTCCCATGACGCAACACGCGGGTCTCACTCGTGACCTGCGCGTTCCCCTTACCCTCCCTTCCATACCCTCCCATCCTCTTCCTCAAGAGCTCTACTTCGGCATTACAGGGAGTTGCAAACGTTTTTTTTTGTTCACCACTTTTGTGTTGCTTTTTATCAAGACGATGTATCGTGTGGATGATGTAAATTCTTTGCGAATAAGTCCATAACATGTGAGAATATAAAAATAGAACTTTATAAGCAAATTGGAAGTAAACGTGAGAAAATATAAGTGAGCAGCACATTTAGTTTTCGCTCTGTAAGTACGGGGGCAAATATTTGGCAAAGTCCGTCATATTTAATTTATTAATAATCATGTTGAATCGCGAAACTGGTCGTTTATTCTGTCCTAGAATATTCTCCGCTGTCGTCTAATCATAAAGCTAGACGCAGGTAACACAAGCAATGTGCATTGAACAACATCGATCATCTGTTTTGTTTATTTTAAGTATTGCTTGCCCGCGTTCAAAGTGTGTACTTAGGTTCGTCTTAAGAAAGAACGTAAGCAACGTTGTATGCCCATTAGTTTAATGAAGCTGCACCAAAATGCAATTACTGATGGGGTTTGTTATTTTTTAAAACTTGCCTTATCGACAGCTAAAGCAGTCAAACGCAATAAATGCGCAGTGAATGTGGACGTCTAGAAGGTGGTTTGTGTTTGGATGTCTTCTAGACTTTGTCTGTGGTCTGATGTGTAGGGGAAATAATTATATTATGTTTTAGAGCGCAGCTCTTAGGCGCCCGTTTCCGGCTTGAGCGGCGTCGGCGTAACCGCGCGGTGCATGTTGGGACATGCACGCGCGAGCTCCCCCCCCCGAGCGGTGCATGTTGGGACATGCACAGCGCGAACCCCCCTCCCCGTCCCCTGAGGTCACGTGATCTCCTCCTCGAGGTCACGTGACCCCCCCTCCCTCGAGGTCACGTGACCCCCCCCCCGGACGATATTGAAAGATGAGGAGAGGAGAAGGAGGAGGGATATACCCTCCCCTGAGTACCCTCCTCCTCCTCCTCCTCAAGAGCTGCGCTCCAATTCGGCGTTACAGGGAGTTGTAAACGGATTTAATTTTTTCACGCGCTTTTTAAATTTATTTTTACTGTATTTGAACTATTAAAAACTGTATTTAATAAAAAGGAACAATTAAGCCCAGTGGCTGAAACTTAGACATATCACAATAACAGTAATAATAATAATATATAAATAATATGTTTAATAATTTCTTTTATCAATTAAGATTCCGCGAATAAACTCGAAATATAAAAATATACAAAGTTAGGTAATATTAACAATGTTGAATATACCTGAGACTGGGGCAGAAATTAACATCAAAGTTGAAGGAACAGAAAGATACAGGACGACGTCTCAAACTCAGCTACCAAGTTTATTTAGTCATCCTCCTTATATTGCCCACAATCAGCCACCACCAACGCAAAGGGACAACCTCTAAACAGTCCAAGCGCCGAATCCTCCAATACACAAAGTATTACTATGGACGGCCGTCATGCCGATTCACAAAGATGACTCTACAATCTCCCCCAAAATTTAACAAAAGGATCAGTACCTATACCATACTAACAAAAGCTAAAAAAAGAAACAATGCTTCCCCTTCCCCCCCCAAAAAAAAAGAAATTTGCCAGCGATAAAGAAATGACACACATCCCAATAAAAAAAAAAAAAAAATTGGAAATTTTACCGAACTTGTAATGAAGCCTGACTTATGGAATTACATATAAAATTTATCCGCACCGTCTCCTTACTAGTCTTTTTGCATCATTCCTCTCCATGTGAATAATTTCTGTCTCCGACCAACTCGTATTGCAGTTGTTACATTCGTGGACATGTTTTGCGATTTCTGAGTTCGGTGCATTGTTCTTCACGTTTCTTTTGTGTTCACTTGATCTGTCGTTGATGCATCGTGATGTCTGTCCTACATACTTAAACTCGCATTCCAGTGGTATCTCATTCACAACACCATTCTCGCAATTTACAGATTTTTCTTTATGCTTCTTTTTGCACTTATTCGCACCTGTTTGAAATGGCATCAATCTACTGAGTTCAAAATCCGAGCTAAAGACCGTGTCTACTCCAAACTTTTTCGCACATGCCTTCAAGTTATGCGAAATTTTATGAAAATATGAGATCATAGCAAATGTAGTCCTTTCACCTTGTTCCTTTTCTCTCCTTCATTTAACAACCATCTCTAACTGCCGTTTGATAAAACTGTCTTTATACCCTACACTGATCAACCTTTTGCACTGTTTTTTAACCGAATTCGTGATGAAATGAACAAACGATCTGTCTTGCGCGTTTCTGACCAACGACTTCACAACCACAGCTTTTATGGTCTTCGAATGACAGCTAATTCTTGGCAACACCGGTTTAAAATTTTCTTTTCCGTATTCCCAACATATCCCTTGATTCACATGAATACGTAAGTCCAGGAACTCTAGGACCCCTCTTTCCGGCTTTTCCGTGGTAAACTTCAATTCCGGATCCGCTGATCGTATCTCACGTTCTAGACTGCCTGTTAGATCGTCTGTTACCGTGCATAGTATGATGTCGTCCATTTATATTCTTACTAACGCCATACCCGGGGTCTTCTCCTGCAGTCTATTATGCACTACTTGATCCAAGGAGTTCAAGTAAACTTCCACTGAACTCGGTGCGACCGAAGAACCTATACAAACAGGATGTCTAAATAAACCTGGTAGCTGAGTTTGAGACGTCGTCCTGTCCCCTTCTGTTAATTCAACTTTTTTTTTCATTTCTGCCTCAGTCTCAGGTTTATTCAACATGGTTAACATTCACCAGCTCGCCTGCACCCTTATTATTTTATCTAAAAATCTGAGAAAAGAAGCACAAGCGTATTTCGGACAATTGTACAAGCTACAAGCAAAGTTTAAAGTTATTCTACTCTATCTCCACTACTATTGTCTAAACAACAATTTACTTCGTGACTGCAAACCGCACTTCCATGCGCACATTTTGAGTGGATATAATTTGTCTTCATTTATATATAATCCTCACTTTTACGTAGGGGCGTTACAGTCTAGGCTGCAGCCTGTAGTATATGTTCCTTAATCAGCATGATAAATTACAGATAACCAATATTGCTAGAACAACGTGAATCGTTTTTAGTATTGCGATTTAGTCGTTCGGGAGAACAGTCCGAGAACCGCTAGCAAAATATGAACATTTAGCTAAGCAATGCGACAGCTCTTGGCAATACACTCATTAGTCTACAAATACTACAGTTCGCCAGACATAATACTCTGGAGGATATGTCTACCATTTTGTTCACACCGCACTCATTGACTAATTAATCGGTGTACTGCTGCGGATTGCCATAACATACCTCCTAAATTATTTGCGTGTGGAAAATTTTAACTTGGTTTAAGCAATGATAGTTTCTTTCGTAGCTCCACACTTGGCGCAATTTTTGTTATTTCCACCCCCCATGAATACACTGACGCCAAACGGATATCTGCGCTGAATTTGACTTCAACGTCGGCTGTGAAGCTTCGATGAAATTTTGCGCAATGAGGCGTTTTTGTTCGGAAAGCCGGTGAGAGTATCCGGTGCAAACTGAGGGAGATCAGTATTAGCCTGTGGAAAACTTTAAATCAGGTTTCGCAATGACAGATGCTTCCTTAACTAAAGACTTCACGCAATATGTTTTGTTATGTCGACACACGAGAAATACAAAGGCGCCAAGGGAATATCGTCGTTGAATTTAATTTCAACTGCGGCTATGAAGCATTGGCGAACGTTTTCGCAATAAGGCGTCTATGTTATGTATGCGGTGGGTATGCGTTGGGTAACGAGGGAGAGGAGGACATGAAAGCCCGCGCATACGCAAGAGAGCTGAGCTCTAATTTGTATGATTAGTTGGTAAAGGCAACTCTAGCCGCCCCTGTGTCTACTCAGTGTTCGAACGTCTTCTGAATGCAAACGCCGAACGGTGAAACGCGCGTTCACTCTCCGAGTGGGCCGCGACAGAAGGAGAACTCGTGTTCACAATGCTTTTCACATAATTTATGACATGTACAATGTACACTCTTCAGCTCATTAACGGAATAAACAATGTCTATTAGTATACTTCTGTTCTTTCGCAATGTAAAGGTTTAAACTGTACTGGATAGCGGTCCATTGCTTGAAGTCCGATACTTCAATATGTTAGCAGGCCAATAGGGTATGCAAAGCCATAAAAAATGGTTAGAAGCGGATCTTCCCATTTCAGCCACCATTGTGTGATCCGTTCGTAATCTTCAAATTGCATGCAAGCCGAACAGGAAATAAAAAAATTCAACATATTTTATTGTTTTTATTTGATGATACTTTGAAGAATTTTGACTCCACCATTCCACCTTGACTTTCTGGGGTTTTCTATTTATTTCGAATTTATGCACAAGAAACGAAATGTATCCCATCAGAGGTGTTCTCCAAGAAAGCGCTGCCCCGTGGAACGCGGTACGATGCATGCTGGCACGTGGTACGTGCTCATGCACCAGTGGCCTTTTCATTCTTTGTCTTGTAACGTGTACATGTAATATTTTTGTTTATGATCTTTAGAGACACGGTAACATTATCTAGAAGAATAAAGACTCACGTTTAAATATATCACTGGAACTTTTCATGATCGTACGTGGTCTCAGAGAATGAAATATTAGAAAGTATGCAGATGAATGAACTATACTTGACCTAATAAACCATAGTTGTACAAAAGCGTCAAAAAATGCTTTGATGGAAAAAACCACAGCGAAAGTTTCATTCGACGTTTCGACCTGAGAGTTTTACTGAAAACAACACAACTAATACCAAAGTTTAAAAGATTGATTGATTGATTGATTGAGAGTTTATGGCGCATCAGCATCTAAAGCTATGTTGCGCTAAGCTTAGACCATTGCGTTTCGCGTTTAAGGAGAAGAAAGTGCTATAGAAGCGAACTATGTATTAAAACTATGTCTATGAATGTGTATTAGTGGGTTTGTTGTACGTTCACAATTGTCTTACGATAGAAAGTAAAATCACAGTAGTTGTAGGATGCCGATATTTGTAAGTTAAAAACACATCTCTGTGATATGAGCGTTTCATCACCTAGTAGTACGGGAAGGTGTAGCAGAACGTGTTCTTTATTAAGCACTGAGAAGTGTTTGATAACGGCATTGATTGTAGATAGGTCATTCGATGAGCATGCGCACAGTACTTAGAGGGAAGCTACAATGTCCACATTTAGGGGCATCCTCCCTGTTCAAAAGGCGTCCCTGTGTGAGACGGGTGTGACCGACTTGTAGCTTACAGAGTACGGCCTCGCAAAAGCGCTCACGATGTCGGGAACTCTTTCACTCGCTTAGGAAAAGTTTGATTGCATGTAGTTTTTTGCCGATTTCATTGATCACACTAGCTGCAACCTTGCTTGAATTCAACGCTTCAAAGAGTTGCGGTAATCTTTATATGGTACTCGGTGTGTGTCGATTTCTTTATCATTAGCAGAGCTGGCTGCGCAATCAGCTACTTCATTTCCAGGAATGCAAACGTGGCTTGGAACCCAGAATAGGACTGTGTCAATAATTTTTTAGCAGTCAAGATAAACTTGTACCTTAACTCAGAAACCAGTGGATTAGTTACTTCAGTTCATTGATGTGACTGCCTTTAAAGAACTCAATAAGAGGGTGTAGATAAAAGCATGAGTAAACCTTTTTCTAATTATGTAATCAGCAGCCAGCAGCAAACCATAAGGTTCAGCTGTTAGCATAGTGGCTGTTGAATTGATAATTTTTATCTGAATAACAGATTGTCGGATTATAGCACAACCGACTACCAGGACTTTGTTCGTCCCGTCTGTATAAAAATTGGCATACTCGTGATACCGCGTATGAACCTAAAAAAATTCCTTCTGCCTTATGTCTTCGTGTGTAAAACATTTATTTTCATTATACTTTGGGAGTGTAAGGTCACAATGTATGTGGAGGTTGTTCAATGGGGCTATTGCTGGTGGGAACAGCACTAGTAAAAGCTTGCATTCATCCCAACATATTTTGCTGAACTATTATGCCTTATAGAAAAAATGGGACAATGGAATGTTTGTTTTGAAATGTACGCTGAAACTTTATATTCTCAATGCTATCTCCGACGGGGTGCGCGGGGACAGAGCGGACTGCGACGGAGTACATAAAACAGAGGGAAATCTCCTATACTCCAGGGAAAGTTTGTTCGCTTCTGCAGAAAGGCTAAGCACCCTGGAGGTGCGAAACGCAACAGTAGCTAATCGGAGTCCCTAATGATTAATGGGATCAAACATCTTCAGAACTGATGCCCCAGCAGATATATATAAATTACAACCATAATCAAGTTTAGTGCAAATGACGGAGGGACGGATGCGCAACCGGCACAGTCAATCAGAGCCCCATTATACATGTGACAAGACCTTAAGGATGTTCAGGTATTTAAGACACTTGAGTTTTAATCTCTTGATGTGTTGAATGACAGTCAACTTGGAATAAAACGCAAGTCTAAGAAACTTTTGTTTATGTTTACAGCAATAGAAGTACCTTACATTTTCAAATGTGGTTCCTGAAGAATTTCACGTCGACAAGAAAAACAGGCACAAGTTGTTTATTCGAGAGAAAATTTAAAACTAGTTGTAGCGGTCCATCTCACCAAGTTATTAACCGTAACTTTGACCGGACGTTCACAAATTCAGGAATTACAAGATGCAACAGAGATCTGCAGATCATAAACATATAAAGAATATTGCACTGAAGGAGGAATTGCACAGCCGATGGAACTAAGTTTGACGATCAAAAGAGTGACACTCACCCTCTGCGGTATTTTCTTTTCTTTTCACAACTCCTTAGAGAGAGTTTTCCCCAGCCTCACGCGGAAAGTACGGTGCTGCATGTAGTTATGCATACCACTGAACAGTCGGCCACGTAAAAGGAGATCGAACACATCCTGCAGTATGCCGTAGCGCAAGAGCATGTCGTGTGCCATTTCCAAATAACTAAAGATGTAAAGACATTGTTGCCTGTTGAAAAACGCCTCACATACATAAGTTTCAGCGCGAGCGAGGTGAACGTCAATAGACCTTGTTGAACAAAAGCCACTATGGAACTTATCAATGAAGTGGTTTCCTTCTTGAAAAAAACAACAACATGACTTTTTTGTTAATCATCCTTTCTAAGGCTTTGGAAAGACAGGCTAGTTAGAGCTATTGGTCTGAATATAGATGCACAAGAGAGATCTCTAATGGGCTTGAGCAGTGTAAGAACAACAGCGATATTACACGAGGATGAAAAGTGACCCTCATACCAAAATGTACTAGAAGGTGCCAAATTAGCTCTATAGTGGATGGATGAAGATGTTCGAGCAATTTATAATGAGAACAATCTGGTCCAGGGAATGCTTGATTGTAACAAGGAAGTGCCATCTTATTTTGTTGTAACGCAAATAGAGTATATACGATTGGTGCCACACAGCTAATGTGATAACAGCTTCTTTCTGCTTTCATCTTGTATCTATAAAACGCATGAGTCTAATGTTGGGAACTGGATACATACTCGAAGTGCTCACCAAGATTGTTGGACTGTTCTTCGAGACTTGCAGGACAGACTCCACTTCGTCTCAAGAGTGGAACAGTGAATGCCTGAAAGAGGCATCGATTGGATGTAGGCGATGCCTGATTTTCCTTGAAGATACAGTGCTGTTAATCGAGGAAGCGTATCTTTTAAAACTTTTTCTCTTTGCTTGCCTTCAAATGCCCCTCATCTGGGCCCTTTTTATGTTAAATTAAATATAATTGTGTAGTGTATCGGAGCACCTCGAAAATACCCCATGCTCGATTTTGTTCTTTTTTTGGCCAGGCGGGTATTCTCGTTCCACCAGGGCTTAGGTCTTCTGGGTAATCGTGAGGATGTCATGAGGATATAGAGAATGGCAGCAGCAAAAAGCAAATTGTTGTGAGTATGTTTATACCGCCGGAAGTTAGTCTGCCTAATGGGAGTCTGGTGTCTCAGCTGTAGATAGCAATTTAGCCAGTGCAGTACAACCTCTAGCCTGGGGTCTTGAACGTGCACCACGCAGTAGGGATACAGGACCGCACGCCGCTACGATGCTCATCCAAATCGAAACGGGGGGAGGGGGGGGGGGGGGTATTGAACCCAGGATCCCTGGGTTCTGCAGCGCGAGCTTTCTTTTCACGTGCTCTGAGCTGGTGTGCGCTAGCCCACTCGGCCACCGATCCCCCATGGCAGCAGGTAAAATGTGCTGAGTGATATGTTAAGTGGCACTGTCGATATCAAAATCGTCAAGTGGTGTGCAAGCCACAGAGATGATTCTTTGAAAGTTTCGCAGTTGGCCTGTTCAAACTTGCAGTGCGTTGAGCACGTTGAGACTGTTACTGTAAGATATTTCAATTCTAGAATGATGGGAAATCGGCTACGTCCGTGAGGATTTCGGATGATCTTCAAGGAATGCAATGGGAATAATGATGGGTGATAAATAGATAGATGAATGGAAGTAAATATGTAAGTTGCAGAGCTAAAAAATATCAATTCATTTCCGTTTAATAGGCACATTTCTGCATTACAAAGCAAAAATCGTTCGACAAGGGCCCCTCTAGAATCACGTCTGTCACTTAACGACAAGGGATAGTGTGCGTTAAAATCTCCTAAAAGTAAAAAAGGTGAAGGAAGCTAATAAACTAGGTTTTCTAGCTTCTCGATATGTAACTGAAGATTGGTAGGTATAATCAAAGAACAAACTGCAATTATTCAGTCTATCAAGATGCCTGAACCACTGCCTCCAGTGAAGTCTGCTGGGCAACCTCATTACATGAAATTGAACGTTGCACAACAACCGCAACATCACCAGCAGCTTCAGCTGTGTGTACGGACACTGCGAAACACCTGGACGTGTTTGGAAACATTAGTGAGAGTGGTGTATTGGTGCGTTTCCTCCAGGCAACACGCAATAGACCGGTGAACCTGTAAAATATAAGTCACATCAAATATAGCTCACATCGTCGTAGTTAGGCAAAGACTCTGCAGAGGCCCTGGAGAAAACAAACACGTGTATCTTCGATATACAAAACGGTTCGATGTATGTGTTATACAAAAGCAAACTGTAAAATGTAGCTTCTGTGTCTTTTAGTGCCACGATCCGTATGATAGCTTTCTTCTTTGCAGTGTCCCCAGGCCGTACAGCAGACTCGCAGATACCTAGGAGGGAGACCCTGATTCACAAAGGGGAAGGTCGTTATCAGAAAGTGGGATGCTCTAAACCATTTTCTCATCTAATGGAACTTTGTGTCCTTTAGGCGGCAGAGGTGGGTCCAACCGCCCAAGCTTTAAAGAACTTCTAGAGGCACGGCAAGGCAGCCGCCAACCTCTGCCATAATGGCCAGCAGGTGACGGAAACGGCACGTCTTGCTCTCTGGAGGGTGCGGTATACTTCTTATGGGCAGTCTAAGCAGGATACTGCAAAAATCTTGAGACGATACGTCTCTGACATAAATCGTGCGGCGCTCCGCTTGCGTCCTTTTTTTGTGCCGGTGGGAGAGTCAATTTTGTGAAACGTCGCCCGTGCCTTTCACGGTGGCCTTGAAAATACTTACCTCGTTGGTCCGGACCGCTACTAACAAGCTTCGCTGGCTGTCGGTGAATCACTCAAGGCCTCCATTGCTTCAGGACTCGAAAGAGGAAAAGGAAATGGCTGCGTTCGTAATATTACCCAAATCGATCGGAGCTACTCCGGCGGGACAAGTCACGTGATATAGAGCGACGCTGGACGCGCGTAGAATTTCGAACGCAAAAGTAGAAAACCCGTACCCTGGAGTAAGATCAATTGAATTTCGGAACACGTTTAAGGATGCGAGGGTCCAGCAGAACAGATGGACAGCATTATCACGTTGTGTGTGACATTACGTTTGACGAGCACTGAGGCCACCGAAAGGTGCGGGAATCAAGAAGAAAAATCATGATTTTGGCTCGGGGGTGTTCAAAGAGACATCAAACTGCGGGACTGCCGGACGCTTCAAATTCTACGATTTTTGCTGGCGTGGTGCCTCCTCAAAATTTCTGTTAGGACAGGCCTTTAGAGGACACAACAACCTCGTAGGAGCATGAAGGCGTTGGGTTGCGTTCTGAAGAAGTTATAAAGAAGACTTTTGCATAGAAGACAGGTCTTCTGGGGAAGTCTGCGTCTCAACGGATTGCATAGACAGTGCGGGTCCCCTTCGCACTGCCTCGGCATATGAACCCCTGGCCTTGGACGCAAGCTGTTCTCTAACTTCTTTCATTTCGGACATCTGGGTCAAAAACGTTTGATGTCTTCAGTCACAAATTATGCCTTTATGGTCATTTTGAGATATGTCAGCGACGTATTCAGTGGTACTACAATTTGCACAGGTTTTTCAGCCGCGGCAGTTTCTGGAACTATGCCCGAAACGCTGGCAATAGAAGCGCCACTGAGGATTTGAAAAGGGAGGACGCATTCTGTAGTTTAGGCCCCCTGCCTTTACGGTGGAAGGCAGAGTGTGGAGTTCAAAATCAGGACTACAACTGCACTCCTGAGCATGCCGTCAAGAATTTCCTCTTCAGTACACTGCACGAGGTCATTTTCAAAGGTGACGCCGCGGACAGTATTCAAAGTGCAGTGCGTGGTTACAGAGTCTTGGTATTCGCCTAAGATGTCCACTTAAGTAAAGCTGTGTTTGAGCTTTATTTTCTACCTCAACGAGGATGTCTCCTGCAAGTTGTATTTTGCTGTAATTCTTTCCAATTGACTGGCAACATAAAGAATAAACCAAACTTGGGACAAGGGACGACGAACATTTATTTAAACTGGCAACGACATTCATAGGACAAAAGCACTCTCTGCAATTCAGAACCGTCAAGAAAATTAAGAGGAAGGGTGTGAGTGCATTATGTGCGTGTTCGCCACTTATAGCGAACACGGCCTATTGATCCAAACAACGACGGATATAACCGGAGACGTCAGGAGGGAAGGGCCAGACGGCGGGCAAGGGAGATGCACGGGACGCCTGTAAGCAACAGACTGGGCGCCGACCAGACAGACAAAAAACGATAAAAAAGTGTAAAAAGTTGTTAACTAGAAAATAATATAAAATGTGAAATAACAGTGAGCAGAAAAAGATTTGATGTTGTGGAGTTGGTTACAACCTACCCTTATTCCGGAGGCAGGTGGTTTATCTCTTCTTTGGAAAGAAGAAGGAAAGCGCGGACACATTGTTGTCAACAGTGTTCATGGTGAAAGCCTCAATGATTTCCTTGCCAAATCTGTTATGATGCCCTCCCAAAACCTTTGTGTACTTGAAACAAGGAACGCAGTCGGTTCATGTGCGCGCATGAACGACTATACGGTGAAAGGAATCAGCTGGCGAACGTAAAACTTCTCAATTATGCTCTCTGAGTCTGCGGTTAATGCATCCTGCTGTCTGCCCAATATAGTGTTTCCCGCAGGGCAATTGCATATAATAAAATGTTTCTTCCTTGCACGGGACAAACTTGTCAACGTACTTAACATTGCACCTCCGCAGTGTTTAATGATATTGGACGCGGTGACAGAGCTGCTTGAGCTGCATTCTACAATAAAAAACAACATTTGTGTCGAAGAGTGATACCAGAGCCCTCAACCGGTGCGATGAATTGTGCCTGTATGGGATCACGGCAAATCGTTCCAGTTTTTTGTAATTGGTTGCTACACAAGGACAATTAACGCCAAGAATGAACCTCTTCAAAGTGTTCCGCAAGACGTACTCCAAATACCCCACCTTGACAATGGGTCATGTTCGATATAAGTGCTTTTGGGCTCTTTTATGTTGTTACCAGTTGAAAGAAATGTTCGTCGTTCCTTGTCCTGGGTTCGTTTTATTCCTTCTGTTGCCAGTCAATGTTACCAGTGCGCTCTTCAGTTAATGTGAACTTTGCCATTGCCTGCTCTAGGATCTTAAAGGTGAAAACTTTGACAAACGTACACTCATTTGCAGCATGAACTACATAAAAACGTGAAAGGGTTTCGTTTTTTTTTCCATACTGAAAACGTTGGAGGATCGAGGGAACCCCTTTTGGGGGTTGCTTTGCTCGGGTTTTAGAAGCGAGGGACGCCAAAAAAGGCAAACAGAATTGGGCGCCTGTGGTGCGCCGCTCACTTTGAAGCCCAGCATGGAGATAACCAACGTATCACAATGAAAGGGGCTTTGCTGAGTACTTTGGGCAATTAGTGCTGTCCAGGCGCTATACCGAAGTGCAGCTCTATAAAAGGGTTTCTATCACCACCCAAGATTGGCCCTTGCCGCCAAAAAAAAAAGGAAAGAGGAAAGTAGATAGAGAAAAAGGAACGTGAAAGAGAGGAGTTTACAGCAGAATAATAGGCGACTAGATTGAGTTGTCCTGACCGAGCCATGGCAGGACTCCCTTCAGAAAGAAGCCGGGGCCGAAGTGGTGTATTTATTTATGTGGGGGGCTCCAAAGGGTAAAAACCTACCCCAGGCTGGGTTCAACCACCAGGATGCCATTTTCCCCGGACACGGGAAAGGCACGCACAGCCAGGCGTGGGTGGGCGAACCTGCGTGTTTCGGGGTTCGTGGTTACGCCACTCAACCAAACACCGGCTTTTACAAGTGCTCAACTCTGGTGCTGCGGGGACCAGAGTTTATTTCGACGTATGAGAGCTTCAACAAACTTCACAGCTGCTCAAACAAGTGTTCGCTCAAGAATGGTGAATGCCTCAATGAGCTTTAGGCTAGAAAAAGTAAAGAAACTTTGTGGCGAAAAGAAAGAAAGAGCTGGGAATCTGCCGACTGAACCTCGCCCTTAGCAATTCTTGGCGGCAATAAAGCACACAGAGTTTAAGACATTTGCTCTTTTTTATTTTTATTCAGCTCTAGAAGAGGAAACAGGCAGACGAATTAAGCAATATAGCATTTACTCTTCCGTATGCGGCATTCCTGCAACTGTGCAGTCCTCATTACAAAGACACAAAATTAACAATATAGATTGTTTTTGTGAGGAATTTAAAAGTCACAATATTCCATATTATGTATATATATCTTGCTAGGGTGAAAATATAGGGGTATTTATTGGTGGGATGTCTAAATACGAAGCTGTGTGGCCGTCAACAGTGTCCTCGGGGAACAGACATCGCGCGCCCCACTCACTTGCGTCTGACTTCCTGTTCGTCTTCCATTTCTTTCCCAACCATATATCTATAGATATACAAACCTTTCTCGTGATATCACTATTTTTGTGCAATTTGTTGACTAATAGCAATAACATAAATTATAGTAATACAACGGTGTACTGCGATCCTTTGACTGCTGGTCAGAGTATCCTACCAAACATTTCACCATATGCGGCAAGACATTTAAAGGCGCGTCACCAAGATTCAAATTGGATTTCGTCTATTCAAGGAATTATTCGGAATAAATCATTTTGCACTGCAACATGGTAAAATGAAGTCGAGCTCCAGATGCTGGAGCAGCCGAATAAATATACGTGTATGCTTAATTTAGTTTTGTAATCTTGTCTGTTTTATTCAAAAACATAAATCTATTCATATCTATCTATCCTAATAAGGCCTGTCGCGAACCTGACCATGTTCGAATTTGACCAAATTTGACTTTTGTGCGTATGCGCGACAAACAAACAAACAAACAAACAAGGCGAGTTGACTCTATCTGGCGAATGAAAAAGTTCAATATTTGTAGGGTGTATTGGCGTCACTGGTTCACATTACAAACTAACGAACGCTTGAAGTACCTATTTTTGATTTTATATAATGTAAAATTTGGTAATCAGTCTATAGAATATAACCTAAAATACTTTCTAATTTATTGTTTTCCGCAAAATTTAAAAACTTCGCGTAACTGCCGGACTACACTTTTCGCTAGTCGAACTTCATCGAACTTCGCAAAAAGGTTGAAGGTTCGTCGAACCAGCCGAACCCCGATGTTCGACGTTGAACCTCAAGTTCGGCAAAGGATCGCGACATTCCTAGTCCTCGTACCCATATAAAGAGAGGCCGGAAAAGGGAACAGCATTTTGCTAGGAAAAGAGAAGCAAGGTGAGCTCATTCTCCTACAACCAATAGAGCGAAGTTCGTGTCCATTCAGTAAGCAGAATATGGCCTTCAAAAAGGAAATGTCGAAATGATATCGAACCTTTACGTAGTCTGTAACAAAGCATCGCAAAAACAGCTCTGTTTTATAGCGCAGCGCTCAGGCGCCCGTTTCCGACTTGAGCGGCGTACCCGCGCGGTGCATTATGGGAAACGCCCGATATTGCAACGCGCTGTTACGCCGAAAGGTCCCATAATGCACCGCGCGGTCACGCCGAAACGTCTCATAATACAACGCACGGGTCTCACTCGTGACCCAAGCTTTGCATTATGGGACGTTTCCTGTAATGACGTGACACTTGACGTCAAGAGTGACGTCACAAGGTTCCCGAGTGTCGGAGCATGGGTCCCCGCGGCATTATAGCAACAGTTCCTGTGAAGTAACGCGCCGGTCACGAGCGAGACGCGCGCGTTGCATCATGGGATTCATAATGACGTCACACGTGAAATCACGAGGGTCCCGCGCGTTTCGTTTTGGGAAACGTCCCATGACGCAAGACGCGGGTCTCACTCGTGACCCGCGCGTTCCCCCCTTACCCTCCCTTCCATACCCTCCCCATCCTTTTGTTCACACCGCATTCATTGACCATTTTTTCACACCGCACTCATTGACTGATTAATCGGTGTACTGCTGCGGATTGCCATAAGAGACCTCCTAAATTATTTCCGTGTGGAACACTTTAACTTCGTTTAAGCAATGATAGTTTCTTTCGTAGCTCCACACTTGGCGGAATTTTTTGTTATTTCCACCCCCATGAATACACTGACGCCAAACGGATATCTGCGCTGAATATGACTTGAACGTCGGCTGTGAAGCTTCGCATGAAATTTTGTGCAATGTGGCGTTTTTGTTAGGAAAGCCGGTGAGAGTATCCGGTGCAAACTGAGGGAGATCAGTGTTAGCCTGTGGAAAACTTTAACTCAGGTTTCGCAATGACAGATGCTTCCTTAACTAAAGACTTAACGCAATATGTTTTGTTATTTCGACACCCGAGAAATACAAAGGCGCCAAGCGAATATCGTCGTTGAATTTAATTTCAACTGCGGCTATGAAGCATTGGCGAACGTCTTCGCGAGAAGGCGTCTATGTTAGGTATGCGATGGGTATATGGTGGGTATGCGGTGGGCAACGAGGGAGACAAGGACATGAAAGCCCGCCAATACGCAAGAGAGCTGAGCTCTAATTAGTATGATTAGTTGGTAAAGGCAACTCTAGCCGCCCCTGTGTCTACTCAGTGTTCGAACATCTTTGAATGCAAACGCCGAACGGTGAAACGCGCGTTCACTCTCCGAGTGGGCCGCGACAGAAGGAGAACACGTGTTCACAATGCTTTTCACATAATTTTATGACATGTACAATGTACACTCTTCAGCTCATTAACGGAATAAACAATGTCTATTTGTATACTCTCTCTTCTTTCGCATTTTAAAGGTTTAAACAGTACTGGATAGCGGTCCATTGCTCGAAGTCCGACATTTCAATATGTTCCAGCAGGCCAATGGGGTATGCAAAGCTATAAAAAAATGGTTCGAAGCGGGTCTTCCCTTTTCAGCCACCATTGTGTGATCCGTTCGTAATCTTCAAATGTCATGCAAGCCAAGCAGGAAAGAAAAAAAAAATCAACATATTTTATTGTTTTTATTTGATAATACTTTAAAGAATTTTGACTCAACCATTACACCTTGACTTTCTGGGGTTTCCTATTTATTTCAAATTTATGCACAAGAAACTAAATGTATCCCATCAGAGGTGTTCTACAAGAAAACGCTGCCCGATGGAACGCGGTACGACGCATGCTGGCACGTGGTACGTGCTTATGCACCAGAGGCCTTTTCATTCTTTGTCTTGTATCGTGTACATGTAATATTTTCAGGGTGTCGAACCGAACCCGAACCCGAACCGAAAACCAGATCAAAACCGTTATTTCTGACCGAACCGGTACAAAACCGAAACCGATATTGAACGCTTCATATTGAACCCGAACCGGAACGAAACCATAATCTGATGTTGCGGTTACCGGTTCAACGGAAGCGGTTTAGGGCCAATTGTGTCAATAATTGGTCTTAGTGGGGAAAGGTTGCAGGCGTATTTCTTCCTTTTATTGTCAAGACTGATCCTACATACTGTCAGATATTCTACATTTCGTATTTATTGCATACGCAATAAATATACATCATCATTAAAAAGCAGAGACACAAAAAGACCGCGTGGTCAGCGAGCTCGCTCAGTTCCCGCCTCTACTTAGGCATCTGGAGAGCTTCAACTTTACTTTGTTTCTTGGATTGACCCTGGCTGCGCGGTAGCGACGGCGGCGATTTCAAAGCACCGCTTGGGCTTGGCCGCTGGCCGCTGGCTACGAAATGTCGAAGTGTCGGAGCAGATTGCGCCACTCTAGGCACGGAGGCCTACGCGTCCGCGAATGTTTGACCTCAAGACAGACCGCAGTTCCAGTCGATGAGCCATTTAGCCAATCGAGCACCGAGAGCGCACCACGTGACCTTCCGCTTGATTGCACCGACACGTCGAAAGAAGGCGGGACAAGTACCGCGCTGCATCGGCAGTATAGTTTGTAGGGCCGCCTGTGGTTCACTTCAATGCAAAACAATATTTTCTTCAACGTGTTCAGGCACGCGTTCGTGTAATCACTACTGCGTGATGCACGTTAAAAACCTCGGCTAGCGGTTGTACTGCACTGGCTAAATTTCTCATCTACAGCTAAGAGACCGATCACCCGTTGAGGCGTATCTCCATCAAGGCTGTATAAACATACAAAGCGAGCCAATTTTTTCTATTACACAACTAATAGCCTTGCCACATTAATTGTGTCTTTTTCGCACTTCACTGCGCAGGGTTTTCAGATCTGCCTGAAGGGGGAGTAGTTTTGGGATGGGTCTACTGCAAGAATCTCGTGCTCAAAAATGCTGCTGGAAGTGCTTGGTCAATATTCAAAGGTCGAGCTAGAAACCAGTTCGAACCGGTTCGCACTGAGTAAAACCGGTAACCGGAGTGATATTATGTGCGCTACCCTAAACCGGAACCGAACCGGAACAAAATACAATGCCACTGAACCTGAACCCGAACCGAACCGAAATAATGACCGGTTCGACACCCTGGATATATTTGTTTATGATCTTTAGAGACACGGTAACATTATCTAGAAGAATCAAGACTCATGTTTAAATATACCACTGGAACTTTTCATGATCGTACGCGGTCTCAGAAAATGAAATATTAGAAAGTATGCAGATGAATGAACCATACTTGACCTAATAGACCAAAGTTGTACAAAAGCATTGAAAACATGCCTTGATGGAAAAAAATCACAACGAAAGTTTAATTCGACGTTTCGACCTGAGTTTTACTAGAAAACAGCACAACCAATGCCAGAGTTTAAAAGATTGATTGATCAATTGATTGATTAATTGATTGATTAATTGATTGACTGACTGATTGACTGACTGACTGACTGACTGACTGACTGACTGATTGACTGACTGACTAATTGACTGACGACTAATTGACTGATCAGATTAATTGACTGACTGATTAATTGATTGATAATTGATTGACTAATAGACTGATTGAGTAATTGACTGGTTAATTAATTAATTAATTAACTATTTAATTAATTAATTAATTAATTAATTAATAATTAATTAATTAAAAATTAATTAATTAATTAATTATTGATTAATTAATTAATTAATTAATTAATTAATTAATTAATTAATTAATTGATTGATGTGAATAATTGATTGATTGATTGATTGATGAGGTTTATGGCGCATCAGCATCTAAGGCTATGTTGCGCCAAGCTTAGACCATTGCGTTTCGCGTTTAGAAGAAGAAAGAGCTATAGAAGCGAACTATGTGTTAAGACTATGTCTATGAATGTGTATTAGTGGGTAATGCATATCACAATTGTTTTATGATAGAAAATAAAATCACAGTCGGTGTAGGATGCCGATATTTGTAAGTTAAAAACACATCTCTGTGAGATGAGCGGTTCATCACCTAGTAGTACGGGAAGGTGTAGCAGAACGTGTTCTTTATTAAGCACTGAGAAGTGTTTATAACGGCATTGATTGTAGATAGGTCATTCGATGAGTATGTGCATAGTACTTAGAGGGAAGCTACAGTGTCCACATATAGGAGCATCCTCCCTGTTCAAAAGGTGTCCCTGTGTGAGACGGGTGTGACCGACTCGTAGCTTACAGAGTACGGCCTCGCAAAAGCGCTCACGATGTCGGGAACTCTTTCACTCGCTTAGGAAAAGTTTGATTGCATGTAGTTTTTTGCCGATTTCATTGATCCACACCAGCTGCAACCTTGCTTGAATTCAACGCTTCAAAGAGTTGTGGTAATCTTTATATGGTACTCGGTGTGTGTCGATTTCTCTATCATTAGCAGAGCTGGCTGCGCAATCAGCTACTTCATTTCCAGGAATGCCAACGTGGCTTGGGAACCCAGAATAGAACTGTGTCAAGAATTTTTTTTGCAGTCAAGAAAATCTTGTTACTTTAACTCAGAAACCAGTGGCTTGGTTACTCAGTTCATTGATGTGACTGCCTTTAAAGAACTCAATAAGAGGGTTGTAGATTACAGCATGAGTAAACCTTTTTTTAATTATGTAATCAACAGCCAGCAGCAAACCATAAGGCTCAGCTGTTAGCATAGTGGCTGTTGAATTGATTATTTTTATTTGAATAACCGATTGTCGGATTATAGCACAGCCTACTACCAGGTACTTTGTTCGTCCCGTCTGTATAAAAATTGGCATACTCGTGATACCGCGTATGAACCTAAAAAAATTCCTTCTGCCTTATGTCTTCGTGTGAAAAAATAATATTTTCATTATACTTGGGGAGTGTAAGGTCACAATGTATGTGGACGTTGTTCAATGGGGCTATTGCTGGTGGGAACAGGACTAGTAGAAGCTTGCATTCATCCCAACATATTGTGCTGAACTATTATGCCTTATAGAAAAAGGGGGACAATGGAAAGTTTGTTTTGAAATGTACGCTGAAACTTTATATTCTCAATGCTATCTCCGACGGGGTGCACGGGGACAGAGCGGACTGCGACGGAGTACATAAAACAGAGGGAAATCTCCTATACTCCAGGGAAAGTTTGTTCGCTTCTGCAGAAAGGCTAAGCACCCTGGAGGTGCGAAACGCAACAGTAGCTAATCGGAGTCCCTAATGATTAATGGGATCAAACATCTTCAGAACTGATGCCCGAGCAGAGTATATAGACAATTACAACCATAATCAAGTTTAGTGCAAATGACGGAGGGAGGGATGCGCAACAGGCACAGTCAATCAGAGCCCCATTATACATGTGACAAGATCTTAAGGATGTTCAGGTATTTAAGACACTTGAGTTTTAATCTCTTGATGTGTTGAATGACAGTCAACTTGGAATAAAACGCAAGTCCAAGAAACTTGTGTTTATTTTTTACAGAAATAGAAGTACCTTATAATTTTCAAATGTGGTTCCTGAAGAATTTCACGTCGACAAGAAAAACAGGCACAAGTTGTTTATTCGAGAGAAAATATAAAACTAGTTGTAGCGGTCCATCTCACCGAGTTATTAACCGTAACTTTGACCGGACGTTCACGAATTCAGGAATTACAAGATGCAACGGAGATCTGCAGATCATAAACATATAAAGAATATTGCACTGAAGGAGGAATTGCACAGCCGATGGAACTAAGTTTGACGATGAAAAGAGTGACACTCACCCCCTGCGGTATTTTCTTTTCTTTTCACAACTCCTTGAGAGAGTTTTCCCCAGCCTCACGCGGAAAGTACGGTGCTCCATGTAGCTCTGCATAGCACTGAACAGTCGGCCACGTAAAAGGAGATCGAACACATCCTGCAGTATGCCGTAGCGCAAGAGCATGTCGTGTGCCATTTCCGAATAACTAAAGATGTAAAGACATTGTTGCCTGTTGAAAAACGCCTCACATACATAAGTTTCAAAGCGAACGAGGTGACCGACAATAGACCTTGTTGAACAAAAGCCACTATGGAACTTATCAATGAAGTGGTTTCCTTCTTGAAAAAAAAACAACATGACTTTTTTGTTAATCATCCTTTCTAAGGCTTTGGAAAGACAGGCTAGTTAGAGCTATTGGTCTGAATCTAGATGCACAAGAGAGATTTCTAATGGGCTTGAGCAGTGTAAAAACAACAGCGATATTACACGAGGATGAAAAGTGACCCTCATACCAAAATGTACTAAAAGGTGCCAAATTAGCTCTATAGTGGATGGATGAAGATGTTCGAGCAATTTATAATGAGAACAATCTGGTCCAGGGAATGTTTGATTGTAACAAGGAAGTGCCATCTTATTTTGTTGTAATATAAATAGAGTATTATAGGGTTCGTGCCTGCCAGCTAATGTGATAACAGCTTCTTTCTGCTTTCATCTTGTATCGCTAAAACGTTTGGGTCTAATGTTGAGAACTGGAGACATACTCGAAGTGCTCACCAAGAATGTTGGACTGTTCTTCGAGACTTGCAGGACAGACTCCACTTCGACTCAAGAGTGGAACAGTGAATGCCTGAAAGAGCTATCAATTTGATGTAGGCGATCTCTGACTTCCTTCGAAGATACAGTGCTGTTAACCGATGTAGCGTACCCTTTAAATCTTTTTATATTCGCTTGCCTTCCAGTGCACTTCATCTAGGCCCTTTTTATGTTAAAGTTCAATATAATTGTGTGGTTTAGGGTAGCACCTCAGTAATACCCCATGCACGATTTCGTTCTTTTTTGGCCAGACGGGTATACTCGTTCCGCCAGGGCTTAGGTCTCCTGGGTAAATGTGAGGACGTCATGGGGATATTGAGAATGGCAGCAGCAAAAGCAAACTGTTGTGTGTATGTTCATACCGCCGGAAGTTATTCTGCCTCAGCGGGCGTCTGGTGTCTCAGCTGTGGATGAGCAATTTAACCAGTGCTGTACAACCGCAGACCTGCGGTTTTGAACGTGCACCACGCAGTGCTGCCGGTACGATGCTCATCCAAATGGAAACGGGGGGGGGGGTATTGAACTCAGGATCCCTGGGTTCTGCAGCGCGAGCTTTCTTTACACGTGCTCTGAGCTGGTGTGCGCTAGCCCACTCGGCCACCGATCACCCATGGCAGCAGGTAAAATGTGCTGAGTGATATGTTCAGTGGCACTGTCGATATCAAAATCGTCAAGTGATGTGCAAGCCAAAAGAGATGATTCTTTGAAAGTTTCCAAGTTGGCCTGTTCAAACTTCCAGTGCGTTGACCGCTTGGAAACTGTTTCTGTAAGATATTTAAATTTTAAAATGATGAGAAATCGGCCACGTCCGTGATGATTCGGATTGACCTTCAAGGAAAGCAATGGGAATAATGATGGGTGATAAATAGATAGATGAATGGAAGTAAATCTGTGAGTTGCTGAGCTAAAATATATAAATTCATTCTGTGTTTAACACGCACATTTCTGCTGTACAAAGCAAAAATCGTTCGACAAGGACCCCTCTAGAATCACGTCTGTCACTAACCGACAGAGGATTGTGTGCGTTAAAATCTCCAAAAAGTAAGAAAGGTAAAGGAAGTTAATAAACTAGGTCTTCTAGCATCTCTATATGTAACTGAAAATTGGGAGGTATAATCAAATAAGAAATTGTAATTGTTCAATCCATCAAGATGCCTGAGCGACTGCCTCTAGTGAAGTCTGCAGGGCAACCTCATTACATGAAATTGAACGTTGCACAACCACCGCTACACCCCCCACCAGCAGCAGCTTCAGCTGCGTGTACGGTCAATGCGAAACACCTGAAAATGTTTGGAGACATTAGTGAGAGTGGTGTATAGGTGCGTTTCCTCCAGGCAACACGCAATAGACTGGTGATCATCTGAAATATAGCTCACATCAAATATAGCTCACATTGTCGTAGTTAGGCAAAGACTCTGTAGATGCACTGGAGAAAAACACACGTTTGTCTTCAAGAAACAAAACGGTTCGATATATGTGTTATACAAAACAATACTGTAAAACGTAGCTTCTGTGTCTTTTAGTGCCAGAATCCGTGGGATAGCTTTCTTTTTTCTGTTTCCCTAGGCCGTACATCAGACTCGCAGGAGACCTAGGAGGGATACCCTGATTCACAAAGGGAAGGTCGTCATCAAAACGTGGGATGCTCTAGACCATTTTCTCATCTAATGCAGCTTTGTGTCATTTAGGCGGCAGAAGTGGATCCAACCGCCCAAGCTTTAAATAGCTGCCAAAGGCACGGGCAGGCAGCCCCCAACATCGGCCATAATGGCCAGCAGGTGCCGGTAACGGCACGTCTGGCTCCCTGGAGGGTGCAGTATCCTCCTTATTGGCAGTCCAAACAGGATACTACAAAAATCGTTAGACGATACGTCGTTGACATAAACCGTGCGGCGCTCCGCCTCAGTTCGTTTTTCTTTTTTCTTGCCGGGGGAGAGTTTGTTTTGTGAAAAATTGCCGGTGCATTTCATGGGGGCCTTGAACATATTCATCTCGTAGGTCCGGACAGCTACTAACAAGCTTTTTTGACTGTCGGTCAATCGCTCAAGGCGTCCACTGCTTCAGGACCCGAAACCGAAAAAGTGAAACGGCTGGGTTCGGAAGTTTACCAAAACAGAACCCAGGTACTCCGGCGGGACATCTCACGTGATATAGAGCGACGCTGGACGCGGGTAGATTTTCGAATACAAAAGTAGGAAACCCGTATCCTGGAGTAAGATCAATTAAATTGTGGACCACGTTTAAGGATGCAAGGGTCCAGCAGAACAGATGAACAGCATTGGCAGGTTTTGTGTGACGTCATGTTTGACGAGCACTAAGGCCACCGAAAGGCGGAGGAATCCAGAAGAAAAATCGTGATTTTTGGCTCGGTGGTGTTCAAAGAAATATCAGACTGCGGGACTTCCGGACGCTTCAAGGTTTACGATTTACGCTGACGTGGTGCCTCCTCAAACTTTCTGTTAGGACAGGCCTTTAGAGGACACAACAGCCTCGTAGGAGTATGAAGGGCTGTCGGTTGCGAAGCGTCTTAAGAAGATCGAAAGAAGACCCTTGCGCGGAAGACAGGTCCTCCGGGGAACTCTGCGCCTCCAGAGATTGCGTAGACAGTGCGGGCTTCCTTCGCACTGCCTCGGCATATGAACCACTGACCTTGGACGCAAGCTGTTCTCTAACTTCTTTCATTTCGGACATGTGGGTCAAAAATTATTGATGCGGTCAGTCACGAATTATGCCTTTATGGTCATTTTCACAGATGTCAGCGACGTGGTCAGTGGTACTACAAATTCCGCAGGTTTTTTGGCCGCGGCAGTGTCTGGAACCATACCCGAAACGCTGGCAATAAAAGCGCCACTGAGGATTTGAAACGAAAGGACAAATTCTGTAGTTTCGGTAGCCTGCCTTCACAGTGGAAGGCAGAGTGAGGATTGCAAAGTTGAGTACTAGGTGTCGAGTTGGTATCTGCCATTCTTCTCGTCGTAGGGAGATTTAAGGGGGCACGGCTGCAACTGCACTCCTAAGCATACCGTCGAGGATTTCCTTTTCAGTACACTGCACGAGGTCATTTTTAAAGGTGACACCGCGGACAGTATTCAAAGTGCAGTACGGGGTTACAGAGACATGGTATTCGCATAAATGTCCACTTAAGTAAAGCTGTGTTTGGGCATTATTTTCTACCTCAACGAGGAGGTCTTCCTCAAGTTGTATTTTCTTGTAATTCTTTCCAGTTGGCTGGCAACAAAAAGAATAAACCAAACTCGGGACAAGGGATGACGGACATATAATTAAACTGGCAACAACATGAATGAGTCAAAAGCACTCTCTGCAATTCAAAACCGTCAAGAAAATTAAGAGGAAGGGTGTGAGCGTATTATGTCCGTGTTGGCAACTTATAGCGAACACGGCCTATTGATCCAAACAACCGCGGATATAACCGGAGACGCCAGGAGGGAAGGGCCATTCGGCGGGCAAGGAAGATGCACGGGACGCCTGCAAGCTACAGACTGGGCGCGGACCAGACCGCAAAAAAGATAAAAGAAAGTTCAAAAAGTCGTGAAGTAGAAAATAATATAAAATGTGAGGTAACAGTGAGCAGAAAAAGTTTTGATATGGTGGGGGCGGTTATAATCTACGCTAATTCCGGAGTCAGGTAGTTTATCTCTGCTTTAGAAAGAAAAAGGAAAGGCGCAGACACATTGTTGTCAACAGTGTTCATGGTGAATGCCTCAATGATTTCCATGCCAAATCTGTTATGATGCTCTTTCAGAACATTCGTGTTCTTGAAACAAGGAACGTAGTTGGTGAATGTGCAGGCATGAACGACTATAGGGTGAAAGGTATCAGCTGAAGAACGTAAATCTTCTAAATCATGCTCTCTGAGTCTGCGGTTAATGCACCTTCCTGTCTGCCCGATATAGTGTTTCCCGCACGTCAATTGCATGTAATAAAACGTTTCTTTCACGCACACGAATAACTTGTCAACGTGCTTAACATTTCACCCCTGCGGTTTTCCTGATTTTTGACGCGGTGACAGAGCTGCTTGAGCCGCCTTCTACAAGAAAAAACAGCATTTGTGTTGAAGAGTGATGCAAGAATCCTCAACCGGTGCGATAAATTGTGCGTGTATGGGATCACGGCAAATCGTTCCAGCCTTTTGTTATTGCTTGCTGCACAAGGACGATTAAAAACAAGAATGAACCTTTTCAAGGTGCTCCGGAAGAGGTGTTTCGGATACCCCTCGTTGACTATGGGTCATGTTCGATATACTGTAAACGACTTAATTTTCGCGGGCTCAAAATTTTCGCGAATCGCGCTAAAGTTTAAAATTTTTAATTATTCGCGGGTTCTAATTTTCACGAATGGAGTGTAGCTTCCGTAGCGTTCACATGTTCCCCGAATTGTTCTCTGGACGTATTTTTCGCGAATTGTAGGCGATTCGCGAAACTCGCGAAAATTAGGTCTTAGCGAAAATTTAGTCGTTTACAGTAAGTGGCGAACAAGCACATGATACACTCACACGTTTTCTCTAATATTTTATTGACGTTTCTGAATTGCAGGGAGTTTTTTTGGGCGCTTTCATGTTGTTGCCAGTTGAAAGAAATGTTCGTCATTCCTTGTCCCGGGTTTGTGTTATACTTACTGTTGCCAGTCAATGTTACCAACACGCTCTTCAGTTGATGTGACCTTTCCAATTGCCTGCTCTTGAATCGTAGAGACAAGGATAGGTGGAAACTTTGACAAAAGTATACTCATTTGCAGTATAAACTACATGAACACGTGAAAGGCTTTCGTTTCTTTTTCCCTTCTGCAAAAGTAGGAGTATCGGGCGAACCCCTTTTGGGGGGTTGCTTTGCTCGCGTTTTAGAGGAGAGGGACGCCAAAAAAGGCAAAGAGAATTGGGCACCTGCGGTGCGCCGCCCACCACGAAGCCCAGCATGGGTATAGCCAACGTATCACAACAAAAAGGGGTTTTGCTGAGTACGTTGCGCAATTAGTGCTGTCAGGCACTGCCTGCCAAAGTCAGCTCTATAAGGGTTTCTGCCACTTTTACAGTCCAGCGGAGTGTACGAGGCGATTTTAACATCTCCGCTTTGACCCTCAGGCGAACATCGCCGGTCATCTGCAACTGCACTACCATCGCAGCTGCAACGTCACCACGCAAGGACCGCTGACGGGCTACGGATGTCGACGATACCGAGCAACGCCCACCGACGCCGCGGCATATAAGCAACCGACAAGCGTGGAAGCAGCGCAGTCCAGCGGAGTGTACGAGGCGATTTTAACATCTCCGCTTTGACCCTCAGGCGAACATCGCCGGTCATCTGCAACTGCACTACCATCGCAGCTGCAACGTCACCACGCAAGGACCGCTGACGGGCTACGGATGTCGACGATACCGAGCAACGCCCACCGACGCCGCGGCATATAAGCAACCGACAAGCGTGGAAGCAGCGCAGTCCAGCGGAGTGTACGAGGCGATTTTAACATCTCCGCTTTGACCCTCAGGTGGGTGCAGGTCTTACTTTGACCTTTGACTGCATTCATCACTCCGCTGGTCTGCCTGCTGTTGTACATTGCTGTGGTACATTGCAAACCATGTCTTTGCCAGAAGAGAGCAATGATTGCATCGCTTGTTTGAAACAACTAGCACCTGATAGCCAAAAGCTAAGATGTTCAGAATGCAACCTCTTCTACCATGTTGGAAAATGTGCAGGAGTTAACAAAACTAAATTCAAAGCTATGACTCCCTCTGATTTGTTGTCTTGGAGGTGTACAACATGTACTGTACACTCCCAGCGGCAATCGCTGCTAACTGACAGTCAGACAGGAGCATTAGCCCCCGAAACTGAAGAAGGCACTCAGTCTCAGAAAGACCTGATGACGCAGCTCTTAAAAACTAACCAAACACTAATGGAAGTCTTGAGTAGAATCGAGACCATTGAAAAAAAACTAAATCTTCAGTCAACAAAACATGACACAGTTATTCAGAAACTGGATAAGCAGGAAAAGACCATCGAAGCGATCGAGAAAACAGCTGACATGCTGTCGAAGCAGTACGACGACTTGATAAAAAAGTTGATTCACTCTCACATGTCACAAACGAGCTGAAAAAAAAGACAAAAGAACTCGAAAAACTAGGTACAGAAAGGGACGCGCGAATTAAAGAGCTTGAATGGGCGGTTGAAAACGCTGAGCAATATTCGCGGCGGAAGAACATAGAGATTCACGGTATCGTCCAAAATAATCAAGAAGACCTGACAGCGGTTCTTGGTAATCTAGCAGCAAGGCTGGACCTTCCTGTGCCTCAACAGGATAAGATTGAATCTGTGCATAGATTGAAAGCGAGGGAAGGAAAAATACCGCCAATCATCGTGCGGTTCAGGGACAGGTCGGAGAGAGATAGGTGGGTCAATAAGCGTACGGCATTAAAATCTGAACGTATTTTCATCAACGAGAACCTAACGAAGCTCCAGCGATGGTTGTTTTGGAACGCGAAAGAATGTGCAAAAGAAAAAGGCTATAAATATGTCTGGATGAGTAATGGGAAAATTCTAGTAAGGCGGAAAGACGGCGCGGCTGTGATACGTATTGAGGATGAGAGTGACTTGAACCACATCCGCTGATATGACCTCGTGCAGCTCATTTAAAGATTGGGACAGATACACCAAGACGATACTAGTTGAGGATGGAATAGAAGACAGCCGGCAGATTCTCCATCTCATTCAAATTAATGTTAGAAGCCTTAAAAAACACTGGGGCGAACTAAATGTATACCTGAGAGATGCACTCATAGATATAGATATACTAATACTAACCGAAATAAATATCGAGGCGACAGAGCCTTTGACTTTTCATTTTGATGAATTTCACACATTTTCAGCATGCCGCCAAGGCAGAAAAGGAGGAGGAATTCTTGTATACGTAAAAAATTCCTGGCTAACTGACCGTATTGAGCTGTCTTTGAATCACGCGGAAGTTCTTGTGATCACTATTCATAAAGCAGAACTGTCATTTACAATTTGTGCTGTGTATAGACCGCCCAGCAATAATTTGGAATTGTTCTATCAAGAATTCACAAAATTACTAAATAGGTTTAATAACAATGATCAACTCGTATTAGCAGGTGACTTTAATATAGATACCATGTGCCACAAGAAAACGGGAGTTACGGAATATCTTGATATATTGGCTAACTATGGTTTATATAATTTAATTAACGACTACACAAGGGAAGAGTACCTAGGGCATACAATTACCAGATCGTGCATTGATCATGTGATAGTGAGGTTGAGTAACTTAAAATTTCTAGGGGGAACTATTAAACAAAAGGTAGCAGATCATTATTTCGTTGCGCTCAGGATAATAAACGAAGAGCATACGGCCGTAAGAGGAAAAAATGAACGGAAACAAATCCTTGACAATAAGAAAGTAGATGACACTATTCAAAGATATAACTGGAATGCTTTGCTTCATCAAGATCACATCACTCTCTACGATACGTTAGTTGAAACATTTAAAAATATATACAAACACTCTTCTAGAACAATAAAGCTAAAGCCGAGAAAACCTGGAAATAATTGGATCGACAAAGAAATACTAGAAATGAGTGTTGAAAAAAACAGATTATGGAATAGATGTAAGCAAAATCCGCATGACACAAAATTAAAAGAAGAATTTAGACGACTACGAAACAACCTCACGGCGAAAATTAGACTGGCTAAAAAGAGATTTCATATGACGCAACTCCAGCAGTGCGGGAAGAACTTAAGAGAAACATGGAATATCGTAAATCAAATAATTGGCAGACCTCCTAAAGATAATATAGATGCATGTATACAGAAAAATTTCGGTGCAACTGACTTTGATAAGCTCAGCAATGAGTTTAATAACACCTTCATCACAAAGATACAAGACTTGCGTAACCAAGTAAACAACACGGTTGGAAAAGCTAAGCTATTAGGGAATTCAACTAATTCGGCGTACTTGCCCCAAATGACAGAATCAGATCTAGAATACATAGTTAACAGTATGCCTATAACAAAGCCAGCGGGATTTGATGAAATAAGATTTAGAGATATAAAACATAACATAGGCTGCTTAAAACGCGTTCTGCTTGCTATAATAAATGGTATGTTGTCTACAGGAAATATACCCAGTAAGTTAAAAGTTTCAATAGTACGGCCAATTTATAAGAAAGGAAACAAGAAAGATATTGCTAATTACAGACCCATCGCGTTGTTGCCGGCAATTTCTCAGATAATGGAAAAATTTGTTTTACAAGTCATGACCTCGTTCTGTGACAAATTCTCACTAATAAGCAACTGTCAGTATGGATTCCGGCAACAAAGAGGCACGATACTTCTACTGGAGGAGATAACAGACTTCATTAATGAACAAATTGATAACAACAAAATAGTACTTACGCTCTTTTTAGACCTGACAAAAGCCTTTGATACAATAGATCACTCACTTTTAGTTGAGAAACTAGATAAAATTGGTTTCAGAGGGCATTTCCGTACATTTTTTAAAGGTTACTTCACTGAAAGAACCCAACGAGTTCGAATAGGAAATAGTACAAGTTCTGCTGCGCACCTCACCTCTGGTGTGCCTCAGGGTTCGGTATTGGGTCCCATGCTATTTAACATATATGTGAACGACCTATCTTTGCTTCCTTTAAAATCAAAAATGTATCAATACGCTGATGACACAGCATTGGTTATCGCACACGAAGATTATAATACTGCCGTTTCAATTTTACAGGATGACATCAAACAAATTATGAGTTGGTTTTCAAAAAGCTATATTTTTGTGAACAATGATAAATCGAACCTCATGTGCTTTCGAACTCACCAGAAGCGCATTAATCTTAATCAACCCATCTTTTTGCATTCATGGGAATGTAGACAATGCTCTTGCGCACCACTACTTTACGCCAGTGAAACTAGGTACCTTGGTATACACTTTGACGAGTATTTATCCTGGAATCATCATATTGACTACCTACTTAAACACCTGCGAATAATTTCTTCATACCTCTATAAACTCCGAAGTTCTGCAAGTATTAGTCTAAGGCGATTGATTTACCAGATGTTAGGAGAATCAAAACTAAGATACGGTATCCACATATATGCACTTTCATCCAAATACAAACTACAGAAAATAAATAACCTAATTAAAAAAATGGTGCACAACATGACGTATGGTACACACTTAGAAAGTCTTTCCTTCCAAGAACAGCTGTCAGAACTCCAATTATTAACAGTGGATGACCTGCATAAATTCATGGTGCTCACAAAATATTATTTCATACACGATTTCAAAATACCATCCGCTAAAGAAAAACAACTAAGGCACACAGAAAGATTTCACATACCAAGAATATACACTAATTATGGGAAAAGGTTAAGGAAGTATTATGTACCAACATATTTTAATAATCTTCCCGATAGTTTACTTAATCTGCTATCCTTAGCACAGGTGAAAAAAGAAATGCGTAAATGGTGTAGTACGCCAGGAGAAGAATAGACATCTCCCAGACCCATGCCTTTTTTTTTCCTCTACGTCCCCACTGTATTACCGCATTCCTATTGCACGCCTGCATTCACTGTTTTTTTTTCTTCGAGACTGTTTGTATTGCTATAATTTTAAAAGCTAGAGTTGATTATTCTGTGTCATTTGTGTTATTACAAAGTCTATGTAAATCATTATTAATATTGTATAAAAATAGGTAATTGCGTTTTCATGCTTACTGGCATAAAAGTTTGTGCTTGTATATTGTTAAGGCGATAAACAATTTTTTTCCTTTGACTTAAGTTGAGTTCCGCATAAATAGGACTCCAATCAGTTGTATCAATTTAGTTTGACGTACTTCCGATTTGTTAAATTCATCCCATGCTGGACTGTCAGTACTCACGCACAAGCACGCAAGTGCTTTTGTGAGACTGAGTATATTGTATGTATGCTGTAATAACGGTTGAATAATGCTATCATTATCATTATTATTATTATTACAAAAACAAGCAAAAAATAACCTCCTTCATGATGACCTTGGTTGCTTGAATGGCCGTACTGGCCATCGAGGGGTAGTGAGCTCAGCGAGCGCTCACGGCTGCCGTACTCCGTGAGTCGACGGCGCGAGGCGCCACTAAAGCGTGCTCTGGATAGGCTGCATGTAGCGGGCAGCTAGAGTGGCTCTCATTGCATTTTCTGCGCGATTAAACACAAATTCGGCATGACACTTCATTGGCCACAAACGACAGCGACACGCCCGGTAAGATCAGTTCAGAATGGGAGCCACTTCGCGCTGCCACACCGTAAAACGGTCACGCGCCAGACAACGCTGCTACCGAAGGCCTTGGAAACGCTCAGGACGCTCAGGAAGTGGTCAGTTATCGGTCCCTACGGCCGCAACGCATATCGGGACCTTTCTGTGTGGCTGAGCCTGATCCACGACTTCTTCGAGTATGCGCCGCCTTTTTTCACCGCTTGGTGGCGCGTGGTGCGTCCGACGGATCGATTTCTGACGTACTTTCTGGGATAGCGTGCGACAAGGTGATGGCGTCGCGTTGCAGCTCCAGCAGAGCTCGTTTGGCGGGAACATCAGTTGGATCGGCGCGCCCACTTAGGTGTCGCACGCCTCTCAAGTATTATAACTGCGCAGCTAAATCAGATTCGCCGTTATTGTCGCATCGCTTTTCATTATCGCTCACGCAGCCAATCAGATTGCGATGTTACTAATTATGAAGTCCGAAGAAGAGATGACAGCGACATGAACACCATCACGCCCTGCCGTTCTCACTGAACAAAGAACTGCAGGGCTCATTATATTCATGCGCTGCCTGATTGCTTCAGCACAGCCTTCCTGATCGATGTAACGCCTGCGATCTGATTGGCAAAATGTCGAAGCGGCAATCAGATAGCGTCCACGCTATCTCATTGCCGCTTCGACATTTTGCCAATCAGATCGCAGGCGTTACATCGATCAGGAAGGCTGTGCTGAAGCAATCAGGCAGCGCATGAATATAATGAGCCCTGCAGTTCTTTGTTCAGTGAGAACGGCAGGGCGTGAAGGTGTTCATGTCGCTGTCATCTCTTCTTCGGACTTCATAATTAGTAACATCGCAATCTGATTGGCTGCGTGAGCGATAATGAAAAGCGATGCGACAATAACGGCGAATCTGATTTAGCTGCGCAGTTATAATACTTGAGAGGCGTGCGACACCTAAGTGGGCGCGCCGATCCAACTGATGTTCCCGCCAAACGAGCTCTGCTGGAGCTGCAACGCGACGCCATCACCTTGTCGCACGCTATCCCAGAAAGTACGTCAGAAATCGATCCGTCGGACGCACCTGCCGCCACCAAGCGGTGAAAAAAGGCGGCGCATACTCGAAGAAGTCGTGGATCAGGCTCAGCCACACAGAAAGGTCCCGATATGCGTTGCGGCCGTAGGGACCGATAACTGACCACTTCCTGAGCGTCCTGAGCGTTTCCAAGGCCTTCGGTAGCAGCGTTGTCTGGCGCGTCACCGTTTTACGGTGTGGCAGCGCGAAGTGGCTCCCATTCTGAACTGATCTCACCCGTGCTTCGCTAATGTTTGTGAAGCCAATGTCAGTGCCGTTTAATTCGTGTTTAATCGCGCAGAAAATGCAATGAGAGCCGCTCTAGCTGCCCGCTACCTGCAGCCTATCCAGAGCACGCATTAGCGGCGCCTCGCGCCGCTTCACGAGTACGGCAGCCGTGAGCGCTCGCTGAGCTCACTTACCCCTCAGATGGACCGTACGGCACATTCAAGCATACCAAGGTCATCATGAAGGAGGTTATTTTTTGCTTGTATTTGTAATAATAATAATAATGATAATGATAGCAATATTCAACCGTTACTAAGCTCATGCAATATATCGTCTCACAAAAAGCACTTGCGTCGCTTGTGCGTGAGTACTGACAGTCCAGCATGGGATGAATTTAACAAATCGGAAGTACGTCAAACTAAATTGATACAACTGATTGGAGTCCTATTTATGCGGAACTCAACTTAAGTCAAAGGAAAAAAAAATTGTTTATCGCCTTAACAATATACAAGCACAAACTTTTATGCCAGTAAGCATGAAAACGCAATTACCTATTTTTATACAATATTAATAATGATTTACATAGACTTTGTAATAACACAAATGACACAGAATAATCAACTCTAGCTTTTAAAATTATAGCAATACAAACAGTCTCGAAGAAAAAAAAACAGTGAATGCAGGCGTGCAATAGGAATGCGGTAATACAGTGGGGACGTAGAGGAAAAAAAAAGGCATGGGTCTGGGAGATGTCTATTCTTCTCCTGGCGTACTACACCATTTACGCATTTCTTTTTTCACCTGTGCTAAGGATAGCAGATTAAGTAAACTATCGGGAAGATTATTAAAATATGTTGGTACATAATACTTCCTTAACCTTTTCCCATAATTAGTGTATATTCTTGGTATGTGAAATCTTTCTGTGTGCCTTAGTTGTTTTTCTTTAGCGGATGGTATTTTGAAATCGTGTATGAAATAATATTTTGTGAGCACCATGAATTTATGCAGGTCATCCACTGTTAATAATTGGAGTTCTGACAGCTGTTCTTGGAAGGAAAGACTTTCTAAGTGTGTACCATACGTCATGTTGTGCACCATTTTTTTAATTAGGTTATTTATTTTCTGTAGTTTGTATTTGGATGAAAGTGCATATATGTGGATACCGTATCTTAGTTTTGACTCTCCTAACATCTGGTAAATCAATCGCCTTAGACTAATACTTGCAGAACTTCGGAGTTTATAGAGGTATGAAGAAATTATTCGCAGGTGTTTAAGTAGGTAGTCAATATGATGATTCCAGGATAAATACTCGTCAAAGTGTATACCAAGGTACCTAGTTTCACTGGCGTAAAGTAGTGGTGCGCAAGAGCATTGTCTACATTCCCATGAATGCAAAAAGATGGGTTGATTAAGATTAATGCGCTTCTGGTGAGTTCGAAAGCACATGAGGTTCGATTTATCATTGTTCACAAAAATATAGCTTTTTGAAAACCAACTCATAATTTGTTTGATGTCATCCTGTAAAATTGAAACGGCAGTATTATAATCTTCGTGTGCGATAACCAATGCTGTGTCATCAGCGTATTGATACATTTTTGATTTTAAAGGAAGCAAAGATAGGTCGTTCACATATATGTTAAATAGCATGGGACCCAATACCGAACCCTGAGGCACACCAGAGGTGAGGTGCGCAGCAGAACTTGTACTATTTCCTATTCGAACTCGTTGGGTTCTTTCAGTGAAGTAACCTTTAAAAAATGTACGGAAATGCCCTCTGAAACCAATTTTATCTAGTTTCTCAACTAAAAGTGAGTGATCTATTGTATCAAAGGCTTTTGTCAGGTCTAAAAAGAGCGTAAGTACTATTTTGTTGTTATCAATTTGTTCATTAATGAAGTCTGTTATCTCCTCCAGTAGAAGTATCGTGCCTCTTTGTTGCCGGAATCCATACTGACAGTTGCTTATTAGTGAGAATTTGTCACAGAACGAGGTCATGACTTGTAAAACAAATTTTTCCATTATCTGAGAAATTGCCGGCAACAACGCGATGGGTCTGTAATTAGCAATATCTTTCTTGTTTCCTTTCTTATAAATTGGCCGTACTATTGAAACTTTTAACTTACTGGGTATATTTCCTGTAGACAACATACCATTTATTATAGCAAGCAGAACGCGTTTTAAGCAGCCTATGTTATGTTTTATATCTCTAAATCTTATTTCATCAAATCCCGCTGGCTTTGTTATAGGCATACTGTTAACTATGTATTCTAGATCTGATTCTGTCATTTGGGGCAAGTACGCCGAATTAGTTGAATTCCCTAATAGCTTAGCTTTTCCAACCGTGTTGTTTACTTGGTTACGCAAGTCTTGTATCTTTGTGATGAAGGTGTTATTAAACTCATTGCTGAGCTTATCAAAGTCAGTTGCACCGAAATTTTTCTGTATACATGCATCTATATTATCTTTAGGAGGTCTGCCAATTATTTGATTTACGATATTCCATGTTTCTCTTAAGTTCTTCCCGCACTGCTGGAGTTGCGTCATATGAAATCTCTTTTTAGCCAGTCTAATTTTCGCCGTGAGGTTGTTTCGTAGTCGTCTAAATTCTTCTTTTAATTTTGTGTCATGCGGATTTTGCTTACATCTATTCCATAATCTGTTTTTTTCAACACTCATTTCTAGTATTTCTTTGTCGATCCAATTATTTCCAGGTTTTCTCGGCTTTAGCTTTATTGTTCTAGAAGAGTGTTTGTATATATTTTTAAATGTTTCAACTAACGTATCGTAGAGAGTGATGTGATCTTGATGAAGCAAAGCATTCCAGTTATATCTTTGAATAGTGTCATCTACTTTCTTATTGTCAAGGATTTGTTTCCGTTCATTTTTTCCTCTTACGGCCGTATGCTCTTCGTTTATTATCCTGAGCGCAACGAAATAATGATCTGCTACCTTTTGTTTAATAGTTCCCCCTAGAAATTTTAAGTTACTCAACCTCACTATCACATGATCAATGCACGATCTGGTAATTGTATGCCCTAGGTACTCTTCCCTTGTGTAGTCGTTAATTAAATTATATAAACCATAGTTAGCCAATATATCAAGATATTCCGTAACTCCCGTTTTCTTGTGGCACATGGTATCTATATTAAAGTCACCTGCTAATACGAGTTGATCATTGTTATTAAACCTATTTAGTAATTTTGTGAATTCTTGATAGAACAATTCCAAATTATTGCTGGGCGGTCTATACACAGCACAAATTGTAAATGACAGTTCTGCTTTATGAATAGTGATCACAAGAACTTCCGCGTGATTCAAAGACAGCTCAATACGGTCAGTTAGCCAGGAATTTTTTACGTATACAAGAATTCCTCCTCCTTTTCTGCCTTGGCGGCATGCTGAAAATGTGTGAAATTCATCAAAATGAAAAGTCAAAGGCTCTGTCGCCTCGATATTTATTTCGGTTAGTATTAGTATATCTATATCTATGAGTGCATCTCTCAGGTATACATTTAGTTCGCCCCAGTGTTTTTTAAGGCTTCTAACATTAATTTGAATGAGATGGAGAATCTGCCGGCTGTCTTCTATTCCATCCTCAACTAGTATCGTCTTGGTGTATCTGTCCCAATCTTTAAATGAGCTGCACGAGGTCATATCAGCGGATGTGGTTCAAGTCACTCTCATCCTCAATACGTATCACAGCCGCGCCGTCTTTCCGCCTTACTAGAATTTTCCCATTACTCATCCAGACATATTTATAGCCTTTTTCTTTTGCACATTCTTTCGCGTTCCAAAACAACCATCGCTGGAGCTTCGTTAGGTTCTCGTTGATGAAAATACGTTCAGATTTTAATGCCGTACGCTTATTGACCCACCTATCTCTCTCCGACCTGTCCCTGAACCGCACGATGATTGGCGGTATTTTTCCTTCCCTCGCTTTCAATCTATGCACAGATTCAATCTTATCCTGTTGAGGCACAGGAAGGTCCAGCCTTGCTGCTAGATTACCAAGAACAGCTGTTAGGTCTTCTTGATTATTTTGGACGATACCGTGAATCTCTAGTGTTCTTTCGCCGCGAATATTGCTCAGCGTTTTCAACCGCCCATTCAAGCTCTTTAATTCGCGCGTCCCTTTCTGTGCCTAGTTTTTCGAGTTCTTTTGTCTTTTTTTCAGCTCGTTTGTGACATGTGAGAGTGAATCAACTTTTTTATCAAGTCGTCGTACTGCTTCGACAGCATGTCAGCTGTTTTTTCGATCGCTTCGATGGTCTTTTCCTGCTTATCCAGTTTCTGAATAACTGTGTCATGTTTTGTTGACTGAAGATTTAGTTTTTTTTCAATGGTCTCGATTCTACTCAAGACTTCCATTAGTGTTTGGTTAGTTTTTAAGAGCTGCGTCATCAGGTCTTTCTGAGACTGAGTGCCTTCTTCAGTTTCGGGGGCTAATGCTCCTGTTTGACTGTCAGTTAGCAGCGATTGCCGCTGGGAGTGTACAGTACATGTTGTACACCTCCAAGACAACAAATCAGAGGGAGTCATAGCTTTGAATTTAGTTTTGTTAACTCCTGCACATTTTCCAACATGGTAGAAGAGGTTGCATTCTGAACATCTTAGCTTTTGGCTATCAGGTGCTAGTTGTTTCAAACAAGCGATGCAATCATTGCTCTCTTCTGGCAAAGACATGGTTTGCAATGTACCACAGCAATGTACAACAGCAGGCAGACCAGCGGAGTGATGAATGCAGTCAAAGGTCAAAGTAAGACCTGCACCCACCTGAGGGTCAAAGCGGAGATGTTAAAATCGCCTCGTACACTCCGCTGGACTGCGCTGCTTCCACGCTTGTCGGTTGCTTATATGCCGCGGCGTCGGTGGGCGTTGCTCGGTATCGTCGACATCCGTAGCCCGTCAGCGGTCCTTGCGTGGTGACGTTGCAGCTGCGATGGTAGTGCAGTTGCAGATGACCGGCGATGTTCGCCTGAGGGTCAAAGCGGAGATGTTAAAATCGCCTCGTACACTCCGCTGGACTGCGCTGCTTCCACGCTTGTCGGTTGCTTATATGCCGCGGCGTCGGTGGGCGTTGCTCGGTATCGTCGACATCCGTAGCCCGTCAGCGGTCCTTGCGTGGTGACGTTGCAGCTGCGATGGTAGTGCAGTTGCAGATGACCGGCGATGTTCGCCTGAGGGTCAAAGCGGAGATGTTAGAATCGCCTCAGTAGCACTACCCCTACCCGAAACAATTAGGCAAATAAAGTAACCGTAATTGTTCTTTTCTTTAGAGACACTCAAAACCAAGCTAAGAAGGTTCGGCTTTGTGAGCACTTGTCGGCTTTCCGACCAAATTGCCGAATGTAGCAATTTAGCCGAAATGTAAAATTTTCTATCTAGCCTACTCTTGATTACTAAACGGCTTATTTGGTAGGGAATAAAAAAAAAGCGATAGACGGGTAGGTTCCGCACAACGAAATAAATTATGTAGTACATACGAACTATAGCATTCAGTGTTTAAATTATAAACAAGACACTTAAAAACAAAAATCGGTAAAATGCTTTTTTTATTTTGTGTGTGGTGCGGGTTGCGTGGAAGCAATAACCTTAGGTGGAAAATATTGTGGCTGCTTCCAAGATTTTACCGCTATAAGAAAACAAGTAAAATAAACCAGGCCCGGTCTCGAGAGAACGACTGCCGTTTCGGAGAGTTGGCCAAATAAAAATATTGATTTTAAAATGAAGGCTGAGATGCAGAACCCGGAAAAAATTAATCAAAACTTTCGTCTCTGCTTTTCGGACCAGTTTTCTGGGAAATGACTTCCTCGCGAACTATTTTAGAAACGCCACGTCGCCATGTAGTGTAATCCCCCCAAAACGGCGCTCGGACGAGAAATGGAAGGTGTCTTTTTAAGTCGAACATACTCTACACACGCATCATTTTTTTAGCATGAACCTTTGGACATGGTCGCGGGTATACCGGTGCAATTCGGAATTTCGATTTGACGAGTTTTAAAACCACAACCGTACACTCTCTTACGAGGGCACGTAAGTATGCCGTAAAACTTCAAGTGCGCTTCTTTACCCTGCTCGGCAAATTCAGTCACTGCAAACTACGCGGGGAGCTAGGCGAATGATAAAGCTGAAAATATTCTGATAAATAAAAAAAATAAAAAAGCCTCCGTCGTGGCACTGGACACGACGTTTCACGTGTTCGCTTTTCCAGCGCAGACGATATTTTTTGGTTGAAGATAGTTTGTGCTTAACTTTGTCATAGTTTTGTAAGTATCAGTGACTGGCCACCCGGAGTGTTTTGCGGGAAACTAGACGGACCGGATTCCTTAGACCGTACACTGCGAGACACAGTTCGCGCGAACTGGGCATCTGTAATTTTTTTTAAATTTTATTTAGAAATGGTGTTTGTCAGGCACAAAAGTTAAGCTCTAACCTTGTGTGGTGCGTGGGAACTTTCCAGCACCAAGTAGTTTTGATGCCAGCCCTTCGATTTCGGGAGAAAAAAGAAAGAGAACCAGCCATCGCTTCTTTGCGCTAACAGTGTCGCGCAATGTAATGTGCGCGCAGCAGACAGCCCGAACATAGAACCTACGTCTCAGGAGATATTGCTCACACGCGTCCAACGCATACAGATTTGCAACCAACACAAAGTTAATGTCATGCGCAACCCGCTTATACGTATAATCACACACCAGGGCGATGAATACACAAGCTCGTTCATCAGCAACTGAAATAACGACAAGGGAAGTAGCATCTTGTCACTCGCACACACTCTTCCGCAGACACCGGCTATTCACACTAATGATCCTTTGTGTTCAACACTCCAGGCGCAAGAAAAAAACACAACATACGATTGTGAGGCTAGAGAATCGTAGATGGCACGCCTCACACACGCACGCGTGTTCCACGATCGTAAACCGTGCTGGTTAGTTCACTATTCACAGGCACACACACACACACACACACACACACAAGACACACAATACAACAGACACGGATGCAAACCGAAGTGCGCTAATCATAGTATTGTTTGTTGGCTTTATTTGTATCTTTCCCTACATTTTAATGTAACACTTTACAGAAATAATCTATGCCATTAAACACATATTTTGGAAAAGTAACGCCATCTCTTGTTCACTGTGGTCTCCTTTGGACCCCGCTTCTTTCGAGGTGGAACTTTCTAATCAGTGTTCGCAGATTATTCGTGCCTTAAAACGATGCGCCTACAAGTGCAGTCTTCCACAATATGAAAGATCCCTTCCCCGAGGTAGTTTATGCGGCGGTGCACACTTGGGACGGAGACGCTTTATTGTTATTGACGCGATAAAACAAAGGTTCCTTTATTTGCTCACCCCAATTAATGTGGGCGCGACCAAAGCGAAATCTGCTGTGGCCCGGCTACAGGCTTTCGACGAATGGGTCTTTCATATTGTTGGGAGTGTGTTCACATAAGATTTTTTTCCTGACTCATATTGAATACAAAATTGAAAACAAACTGGCTTTATCTAAATCCCAAGACACACATAAAAAAGGAACGGACAAGAAGTGCCTCAGGGTTTGGATTATATGATGTTTCCTTGCCAGCTCGCCCGCAAACTTTTGCTTCTCAAATCGTTCATTTTTCCGTCAACTGTTGCAGGACGCCAAATGCCCACATTCTATAGGCCACAAGAACACCATAAGGCCAATAAGTCTGACCAAAATAATATATAAAAAACGTCAGGTAATCTTGGACGCGACAATGCTCCATTAGTAAACAAAGACCGGCGAAATTCAGCGTTGCCCGCCATGGAAGGTAAACTGCTCCACCAGGACACACCGTCCCAGAACGAACACACGCTGACAGAGAGGGAAGGCGCATTCCTCCGGGGACGCTAATGGTCAAGACATTCGCCGAGAGAAAAAAGCAAGCAGTCCACGAAACGCGACAGGGCGTAAATGTTGTCTACGGTCTCGGCCGTGGTGGTGACGAGCTCGAGCCAGGCAGGTCCATAAAACAGGCGCGTCCCTTATATGAACCGCTGCCGGAGGGAACCCTAAAAGAGGAGACAACCGTCGTTGAGACGCTTTTTTTCCCGCAGAAGCTGCTCGCGACGGCCGCTATAGCAGTCGCGGGAAGTGTAGCGACTGATGACCCCATAAATGACGCAGCGGGTGAGGCGAAATGTCTTAATCTGGTCTGTGTCCTGGGACCCACCGTCCTGGAGAAAAAACATAGGTCCGCCGAATACGGGATGAAATTGCCGACGCGCAGGGCGTTGGCGATTTCGTACCACTGGGGATGAAACCTGAGATAGTTTCCTTTCGATTTAGATGAAATGCTCCAGTGTTTATCGTTTTTTCTTTCTTCGGTCAGTTTTAATGTAGAACCTCGCAATGCTGCTTTCGGGCGCTCTTCTGTGTTTTCATTTACTCCTTATAGTGCGTTCGTTGAGTCTAGCCACAAGGTATGTTTTATTTTTTAAACAAGTTATAGCACACTGCTCTAAGTTTACAAATTAAAAAGAACTGGAAGTAAATTTTTGTTTACTTGGGGTCCGGCCATGCTGCCATTCGAACAGCAGTATTCATCGATACGCACTATATGAGAGACAATCAGAAGTAGTGTCTTTTGATACTTATAAAAATAAACTGTTAGCCCAGTGGAGTAGCCCGGACAAGAACACAAATATCGCTTGCCCTGTTCGCTTATTCTACTCGCCCTCGACCGTCGCGCGATTCGTTTCCTTAAAGTTTCTTTCTAAAGTTGTTAGTTGTGGTTTTGTTTGTTGACTCGTTTTAAATTTTCTTTTGTTGCTGACAATGTGGCCGGGGGAGCTGACCTCCAGGGTTATTTTCTATTTTAATATTGTGAGAACAGTGACGTAACAAATAATAACCTGATAAAAAACATGGAATAAGGAGAGCGAGTGCATGAACTTTCAACACTCTGGAAACCAAAGACTTTAAAGCAAAAAAGTGGATAACGCATAGAGAGGGCTTTTTGTTCCTCAAAATATGCGATTTTCAAGATGTTGACAACTACTTGGCTTACATAGACGGGTATTATTTACAAACTATTTACAAGACATAGGTAAGTATACTGTCCATTGTAATAAGCAAGAAGGTCTCTGCAATTTTTATTGCTTTTCAGTATCTCCTCGTTTCTCTCTGTACTCAAACTCAATATGGAACTCCCGCATCTCTCGATGTTCTCGCTCTCAAAATATCTCGTCACCTCTCCTCTGTCCCTTACGAAACCTGGCACGTCTTGTCATTTGGAACAATCTAGAAAAAAAAACTACAACAACAATCCCTCACATAGTTCCCACCTGCAGACAGTGTCACCGCGTCAAACGGAAATTTCTACACATGTACTATATTGCCCACGGACTATAGTCCGAACAATACGGTATACGCAACCGAACTAAACCGTCCGCGACCGCGCAGCTGGGTTCGACATTCCAACTGTTGAAAAATCGCGCGCACACGACACATACACAAACACACACACAAACATGCACGCGCTGCGCGCGCGCGCGCAACACGCACACGCACACAAAATGTTGAAGCTGCTCTTATTGAAGGGACAAATTTGACAATAACCCGTCGACACCGATACATAAACCTGCCGAGGCACGCGTAACTCGATTTGATCCACACTGCTCATCCATCACATAAAAGGCACGCTGTTCGCTGAATCCATGACGTCAGAATTAGCCGCGGGCACTACAGCCTGAGCGACATGGATTGAACGCCTTTAAACTGACCGCATAAATTTGGTTCTTAACGCGCTGAGATTTACAGAGGTGCCCGAAGCTGGTGGAAGCTTTCGGTAATATTGTGGAAGATTGCCTCGCCCGTGAAAATCAAGAAAAATCAAAAACTATGTTTTCCCTATAATTTGCATGTATATTCAAAAAATATTATCATTAGCCACCGCTGGCGGCTTATTTGGACAAAATAAAAACGAGCAATAGAAATGCCAATTCTTTTTTTTTTTATTTCACAAATTCTTTTGATTGAAGTAAAGCGCCAGAATAGCCCACAACGATTTTCTGGTGATTTTGAGGTAAAAGGCTTAGCGAATAGGCACGGATGGCGCCCCGACTAAAGCCCCTCTAGAGTGCCTTCATACACACGCGCGCTTTTGCTTGAGTGGTGACATCTCAGCCATTTTTCCGCCCAATCGTTTTTTTATGCATTTTGAAGTGCGGGCAATCCGGTGTCACTCAGCTCGAGCGCGTAGCTTTGGCTAATGCATAGACGCCCTTTTAGCGCCCAAGTCACGGACCGAGTGCGCGAGAGCGTCTCGCGCTGGCACATTCAGGGCAACAATGGATGTCTTCACCCTGAGACAGACAGACATGATAGGCACCCTAAGCCCCTCGATGTGTTTGCGTTTGTCTCGCAAATAGCCTCAAATGCGCCAGTGAACGAAGGCCCCTGTCTCGAGCGGCCCTTGGCAGCGAATGGCGGCGGGTCACCCGCTCGTGGCACGAGTCTCGCGCGTTTCCATTACGATGGTTGGCGGTGCTTGTAAATAAAACGCCTTTATCGAGGCTTTAGCCCCGACTGGTGCCCATGCACGTGTACAAGCACTTGGAGCTTGCTTGTGAACGTAGCTGCGTTCACAAGCAAGTCACAAACAAGTTCACAAGTGCTGCGCTGTGCCGGCATGGTCTTCCCAAGGACCGCACGTTGCACGTGCCTCGTGCATCGACGCACCTTGCGCTACTTTTGAAACATGAAGGGGCTTTAGTCCCGAGCATTTCCCCAACAATGAATGGCGCTACTTTTCCCTAAGGCCCCTTCATGTTTCAAAAGTAGCGCAAAGTGTGTCGCATGCATCGATGGCAACGTGCAACGTGCTGAGCCCTTGCGAAGATCATGGCGGCACAGCGTCTAGCACTGCATGCATCAAGATTTCAGACGCCATGAATTTCCCAGATGTGGCGCGCGGCACGTGCCTCCAGCATTTCTACAACAATGAATGGCGCCACTTTTCCCAGGATAGAGGGGCTGACAGCGGTGGCTGGGACACATCACGGCGAAGTCGTTCGGCATCGGCGACGCGTTCGGAACAAAATAGACATCTGTTTTGTTCCGAACGCTTTTGATTTGTATCGTTTTGTTCCAAACGCTTCTGTTTCTTTTCTTTTTTTGTTCCAGAGCGCGCGACAGCGCGTCTCCTGGACAGCGCTAAAACGACATTTTTTTATCGGAAATTTTTGTTTCTACAGAGCGCGTACAGTGGGACTTGGGTTGCTACAAAAACCTCAAGTATAGAGCGGTTTGTTAAGCTGCGGCGTCCCTCGCTGGTAACGCCTTCGCTTCGCACGCAGCGGACCCAGGCTCGACATTCGCGGACGGCGGGCGAACTTTCTCGAGGGTTTGGTAACATCGACGACGGACGGCCAACATCGCCAACTGCGACAAAAGCAACGACAACTACTACTACAGCCATGGGCGTACCAACCAGGGGTGTACGCTTGCCCCCCCCCCCTTTCAGTTCTCAGAGTGGGGGGCAAAGCACGTGTTTTGCCCCCTTGAAACAGCCGCCACTGGGCAGGGCTAACACTGGCCGGCGGCGTCCAAGGGATACCAAGGGTCCCATCGGCTCCATAGCGTTGGGCTGCGTCTTGACTTAAAGCGAAGCAAAGGTGTATATCATACTGAAGTCCCTTGATACTTATTTTTACAAGTAACGACAACCAATACAAATGACAAAGCACATTCCGCTGGAACAAAATGGCGTCATTCAGTTCCGGCCTCTACTCTGCGCCGCCACTCGCATCCTTGAACCTGCTCCGTCACGCAGTCGGCGCTTCAAAGAATGTCGCTACTTGTAGGAAGCTCTTATCTAGGGACTTTATACCATACGTCACTCGTAGACAGAAGATTGGCACCGTACTCAAAACGGGGATGCTTCATTGAGACGCGTACACAAGGTGTTCTTATTATCTTTCGAGAGCGCTGGTGGAGCCCACTGACAAGGCTGGTGCTGCTTTGACTTTCGAGTATTTCGCCTGAGATACGATGCAGCTGTCTGGTTCATTTTCAGATGTTTCCAAAGTTCCGAGAAAAGTTACAGAGGCTCGCAGCGTAACGGTATACAACCTCTGGGCACCTCCGTTCTCCTCAGAAATCCTCCATAATTTGAGTCGTCCTTAATAACGACACAAAAATGTACGTATTCAACTAGTTCGTCCCCAAAAAAATGTTGTGTTTAGGGCGTTGTGTCCTTATTAAGTTTAATGCGCTCCATGCAAACGAGTCATGGCGGCATGCATTTCGATTTAAGTGTGTCGTCTTCAACAATTAGGAACTATACTCGTTTTTTTCCCGGTGAGTGGAAAACAAGTTTTGTACCGGCCGCATTACGTGTTATACAAAAAACGAAGCAAAAAAAGAGAACAACAGCAATATGTGACTCGCCAAAGGTGAAATAACGCTGCGGGCTTTTTTTCCAAGATGACAAGCAAAAAGGTAAACGCGCACGCCGTAAAGCTAGACAGACTTTCGTGCCCGCTGCATGCTCTCACGACCTCTTTCTACGCGGGGGATGAGCAACAAATATTGCTTAGAGACGCAGTGTCAAGTGCACTTTATTAGCAATATACTTCTCGAGTGACACAAACTAGCGACGAAGGAGCATGCGTCTGAACAAGTTGTACTCAAAAGATAATTTTGTTACGCACGTGGCATGCACGTATCGCTCTTTTGTCTAGAGACTTGTTCTGCGAAAATGTCTGCGAACTTCTCCGTCGAAGAAATTTCGAATTAAAATGAGTCGTAAAACCGTTACAAAAAAAAAAAAGAAAGGAAAAGATGACTTTTGTTATGAAACGGAAACTGACATGTTATTTATGCTCCCCAAGGTTTTTATTTGTACATGACACATGGGAGCCCAACTACCCAGAACACAATTTTTGCCTTGAAATTAGTTTCCTTTTCACCCGAAAACCGCCGATCGAGAACTGGCCGTTTTGAGTTGCGCTCACTCTCTTCTCCGTGGTCACGTGCCGTTTTCTATGCTTTAGGCACAACCAACAAAGATAATCAAATTTGTGGGTCATCGAAGGCACACACTCAACACTAAAAATAGACAAAAAATATGATACCTATTTTTTATGGATTCTAAAAAACTGCAAATTCATCAATTGAAGAAAAAAGAAAGTTGCATAGCCACGTGACTCCTGGTAACACTCTCCTTCTCTATATTTCTTCTTCCTCCCCATTCCAGTTTCAGTTTTGGTTGCGAGCAGTTGCGTTTCGTTACTTTATTAAAAATATACGTGACGCTTGTAGCAGTCAGAGCCGTATATGTAGAGAGTTTGGCCATTCGTTGGGAAGTATAGGAGACAAATGAGGAGGCGCCATTGGCCGAAAGCGGGCTGGGCGTGTTCCAGGGCGTCTTCAGAAATTCGAATGTGACCAACCAGAAGCCGTAAATAATACCCTGGCGGTGGTCGCAAGAAACAAACCTGATAACTGCATTGGAGTAACTCTCGATGACTGAAAATATGGTACACGTGATGTTTCAATCACGCTCATCCAAAATGATGGTGGAAGACTGCGACTAGCGGAACGATCGACATAATCCGTCCGCCAAGCGCCGAGGGCCGGGAATCTGCCGTCCGAGCGGTCACACTCTGTCCGAGCAAAACAGAGTTGAGCGGCGCATTCGTTTCTTACATCTTTCTGCATGATCATGATCAAAACAACACGTGCACCCTATTTTAAACCACAAAGAGTTACTACACTTCACTCTTACGCGCTTATTAAAACCATTTACGAACATAGACCTTTGATCAGAACTGTTTCTCGCTACCCCCGCAAGGGGATTCTTTTCGGCTTCTGGTTGGTCAAGAGAGCATGCCAAGCCCTCTTTCTGCGTCTGCCGCACGCCCTGGCTCTGCCCGCACCTCCCATTGACCAAACTCTCTACATATATGGCTCTGGTAGCAGTCAATACGTCTAGCGTCACCGCCGAGAAAGACAACGAATGATCTCCTTGGCGCGAGCTCAACGGCACGTGGATTAAACAGAACGTTTTCACCTAAGCTCGGAGTCGGTCGCACCATCTCTTCCGTCCTCAACATCGAACGCGCTACAAATTGGTGACCCGGACGTGATGATCGGCTCCGAGCACCTGCCATCTAGGAGAACGTTCTCCGCGGCCCGGGGCATGGCAACGGCATGGCATGTCGGAGAGAGAGAGGTGACGTTTTATTAAAATATTTGGGCGGACTTAGCCTTGCCGATTAGGCCGGCATTGTCCCGCCCAGAAATAAAAATGAAATAATAAAATGAATAAAAACAAATGAAATAAATGATGATTGAAGAAGAAAAGAACACACTCACACACCCACACTATACACACAAAAAAAAAACTCAATGTTTGTCTTGTTTCGAAGTCACAGGTTCAGTCACGCACACTACCGGTCTTTCAAGTGTAAATAGCACTCAGTATTTCACTCTATAGTCTTGCTTGTAGTCCAGTCGCCTGGAGGAAGTTTAGGAAAAGGGTCTGTATTAGCTTTCTTCGAGCTCTTCTTCCAGTTGGATATATTAAATCTGTAGTATCGTTGATCTTAAAGTTATGTCTGTTAAGTTCTTGAGCGAAGTCTTTTCGATGGCTCTCGAATTTATTACAATCACAAAGTAGGTGATTTAAATCTTCTGTAACACCACAACTGTCGCAGGAGGCTGAAGGTATCTTACCCCATTTGTGTAAAAGTTGTCTGGTGCGAGCGGTTCCGGTGCGAAGTCGGTAAAGTAGCGTTGCCTCCTTGCGGCGTAGGCTTCCACTAAGACAAGGTTGATGTTGGCTATTTTTTGCCTCCGACAAAGAGCCAAGATGTTCTTTGACAAGTATGCGGACTGCTTTCGGATCGTCAGGTGTGTGTATCGTTCGCTCTTTATTGTGTGCGTTCGTAGCAAGGTTGTCCGCTCTTTCATTTCCGGCGAGTCCAACGTGGGCGGGAATCCATTGAAAACATATTTTGAAACCGGAGTCCTCAAGGGATTCTGTCGCGGACCGAGCAGCCACCGCGATTTCCGATGTTCCATGTATATGTTTTAGCTGTTGCAGTGCACCCCGAGAGTCTGTGAGCACAACTACTTTTTGCGGTGTAAATCTCTTAAGTGTACGGAGTGCTTCCACAATTGCTATTATTTCTGCGGTCGTGGAGGACACCATTTGGTCGATACGGCCGCTCCACTCAAGGTTATAGGCTGGGACATTATAGGCGGCTGTGCTACTTCTTTTATGGCGATTTACAGAACCATCCGTGTAAACTTGCAAAAAATCTTTAAATGTTGTTTCAATGTACTCCGTCGCTGTTATTTTCAGCACCACTTCGTTAGATATTTTTTTGTTTGGTATGCCCGGGATCTTCTCATTGCATTTAGGGATGTATGCCTCCCATGGGGGCTTAGGTTGGTAGTCAAAACTATTTGGTCGCGCTTCTGATTGCCACCCTAGGTGTTTCAGAGTCTGTAAAGAAATGTGAAAGCGTGAACTCGTCCTTTTCGCTAGTCGTTGAAGCAGGCTCCTTCCAGTAGCTGTTTCGTGCAAGCGGAGCTTCTGTAGAAGTAGGCGTTGCGTTGCCAAAAGAGGCAGTGGCAGGGCTTGTGCCTCTATGTACACCAGGTCATTTCTGGTAGAACTGGGGACACCAAGACTTGTACGAAGTCCTCGTCTATGGATGCGTTCGAGAAGTTCAGAGTCGGACCGAGATAACTTCATGTAAGGGAGGGAGTATAAGATGCGGGAAACTACTAATGCTGAATGGAGACGTAGCATAGACCTTGGAGAGTTCCCCCACGACTGTCCTGCCACCCTTCTAATGGCATTTCTCACTACTACTGTGGACTTTGCCGTAGCCATTGCCTGTGAATGCCAATTCAGCCGAGAATTGATGGAGAAACCTAGAAATCGATGCTGCCGGACACGACGAATCGGAGTTCCGTTTACGTGAAGATCTATTCGTGTGCTGTTTCTATCTTTTCCGGGAAAAAGAATGTACGCCGTCTTCTCTGGTGAAAACTGGAGTCCGCACTCTGCTAAGTACTTACTCGAGGCTGTAATGGCAGCTTGAGCAGCATTTCGTAGACCATGATGTCTGAAGCCTGAAGTCCAAATACAAATATCATCTGCGTAAATTGACATACTAGTTGGAAGAGTGTACTTGGGGAGTGCTTCCGGTAGCCTTGACAAAAGGATATTAAAGAGTATCGGCGATAGTACACTTCCTTGGGGCAGGCCACAAAGGGATTTACGCTGCGAGCTCACTGCTCGTCCCAGCCGAACTTGGAGCGTTCGTCCAGCGAAAAAATTCTTGAGGAAGACCTGTAAATGACCCGTCATTCCAAGTTGTGTTAGCTTTCTCAGGACTGCGGAATGCTGTACGTTGTCATAAGCCTTGCTGATGTCAAAGAATATTGCCAAAGTTGAGTTCTTGTTGTAGTGATTATGCTCAACAGCACTCAATAGGTCAATCACACTATCCGCTGTTGAGAGGCCCCTTCTGAATCCGGTCATCTCTTTGGGTAATAGTTGATATTTTTCAAGCCACCACGAGACACGGGAATGGATCATTCGCTCCATGAGTTTCGCTACGCATGACGTTAGCGATATAGGTCGATATGAAGATGATGATGTTCTCGGTTTTCCCGGCTTGTGTATAGGAACAACCCATGCTGTTCGCCAAGTTTGTGGTATGTTTCCTGTTGTCCATATGATATTGAAGGAATTCAGAAGTTCCTCTAGTCGTCCGTCGGGTAAGTTTTGGAGCATCTGATTTGTGATCCCGTCAGGACCTGGTGCACTTTTTCTGCGACACATTTTTAGTGCAGCAGCTAGTTCGCCTGCGGTGAAGAGAGCGTCAAGAGCTGATTTCTTTTTTACCGCATAGCTTTCCGCTCCAACATCACTTTGAGGCGTCGAAAAATAATCCGCAAAGCTTTCCAGTGTGTCTTGTAGGTTTTTGCCCAGACGAAGTGCCATTGACGCGTAAGATGTCTGCATCTCGTTTTTCCCCGTGAAGCAGTTCAAAATTCGCCAAATGTGGGTTCCAGGCTTGTTAGCATCGGCCGACGCTGTACTGTCATCCCACTGCTTACGCTTGGTCTTTTTTGCATATCGACGAATGATTGCATTTATTCTATTTAGCAGGGTTTTTACTTCACGTGTATAAATTCGCTGAAGTTTTCTTTCTACTTGTCTTCGTTGCGCAAAAAGCTTAAAAAGTGTCAAGTCGGGCTCAGGATAATGGCTTGGAAGGCGCATTCTGATTGTGGCTCTTTCAGCACTAATCACTATCGCCTGGTCTAGGGGTTCCGGTGATGCTTTGAGATCTTTTCTGTAATTGTCCCAGTGAATAAAGTGCCCAATACGTTGTTGTGTTGAGCAAACACCTGCTAACTCAATAAATATGGGAAAGTGATCACTGCCCATTGTATCTGGAAAGGTTCTCCATTGTATGCTGAGGTCTGATGAGTATGCCGTGATGTCTATTGCACTGTAGGTGGCAGGTGGTCTAAAAAATGTCGGACTCCCGTCATTTGCTATAGCTAAATCACAATCCTCAAAAGCCTGAGCCAGTGCTTTCCCTCTAGCATCATCTTTTGCACTCCCCCAGAGGCTGTGATGGGCGTTCCAGTCACCGCATAACACAATAGGATCTGAGCAGCGTTTGCAGAGTTCGGCAACCGCACTCGCAACAGTAGCCTTGCCCTTCCCCGGACGCACATAGGCCGAGCCGATGCATAGTGGATGTCCACCTACGACTACATGCGCTGCTATCAGTTCGAGATGTTCTGTGCATAAGTCACTTGTGTCAATCTTATGTTGGGGAATCTTTTTTCGTATAAATAACGCCGCAGTTCCGTTGGGAAAACCTTTCATTGTGGGATTTTTGTAGCATGTGTATCCGGAAATACTATCATTATTTGGTAGTCCTGCTTCACTAAATGCTAAGATTGGTATTTGATAAGTTTGTAAATATAAGGACAGTGCCGCCAATCTTACTGGGAGGCTTGCACAGTTCCACTGCATTATTAATGGCACATGTCTTTGTTTAGGGGGCACTGTTGATTGATGTTTTGGATCCTGGGCCATAACTACATCCAGTTTCGGATCATATCAGTAATCGTCACTTCGAAAACCATAATTCCTTGTAGTACCATCTTGAGATGGCCTGGAGGTAGTTGGGCAATGAAGCCTCGTAAGGCAGAGAAAAGTAAACTTACTATGTCGTTGCCATTTGATGTCCCAGGCAGATCAGTTTCTCTCTTTGGTGGTGGTGGGACATTTTCTGTCGCTCTACTGTAGAGGCGCCTACCCGTCGACGAAGAAGCCAGGTGAGCTTGGGACACGTTGGGGACTTGCGATTCTCTGGGTGGTAAGGGAGGAAACTCCTCCTCGAGTAGCGTCTGTTTCCCTGTTAGATTCTTACTGGCGCTGTTCGTTTTCCTATATTTTTGTCGTCCCTCCTGTGGTTTCATGCCAGATGTTGTTTGGCTGTCTGTAGGTTTTGATATGGCAACCGATGCAACAGGTGATTTTTGCGATGCGGCCGTATCGTTGACTTCCACGGTCTCCACTGGCTTCAAAGCCTGTCGTGGTCCATTGACAAAAGCCTTGCTTCTTGCGAGTGCTCCGAGGCGCACTTTGCAGTTGACGTAGCTGGCAGGATGGTCCCCACCGCAGTTTGCACACTTCACGGGGTCTTCTCCCTTGCATTCTTTGGTTGCGTGTTGTCCTGCGCACTTTTTGCATTTGACAGCGTTCTTGCAGTATTTGGCTACGTGTCCGAGTGCCTGGCAGTTGAAACATCGGGAGGGAGCTTCAACATAATCGCAGACCTCATGTATGGTGAACCCAAGGCTCACTCTCACTGGGCGCTCTGTGTTTGGCCGGAAAGTTAGAACAACTCGGTCAGTCGGTTTTGCCACTTCGCCAACCTTTGCGCGACGTTGGTAGAGTCGGCGGGCTGCGATCACACCAGCCGGTTCCAGGAATTCCGTTAGCTCGCTGTCCGAGTACCAATCCGGTACCCCGGTCACCAGGCCGTTGTTCCGCATGTAGGTCTTCGGTATGGTTGCTTGGACCGCAACTCCACAGAGAGAACGAACCTTCAGCAGCTTGTTCACGGTAGCAGCGTCTGCAACATCTACAAGGAGACCTCCCCGAGCAGTGAAATGATGTCTCACAAGAGGGGCGTCTGCCGCTGCCGCTATTTCTTCGCTTAGTTTGAGCGGGTTCTGTTTTTGGAGTCGTTGGTCATCGTTGACTGGCGTCAGTAAAACTGGCACACCAGTTGTTCGGTGACGTCGGTGTGTAACGAGTATGAATCCCTCCAGGTCACTTTTCTCCTCGTCGACGTTCATGGTAGAGTCTGATGTTGCTTCAGACGCTCCTACATCCTCATCTTGGTCGTCATCGTCAGGTTCGTCATCATTTTCTCCTTTGCGTCGCTTGACACCCTTGACCGCTTGACCTGATGTTCTCTCTTGGCCTGGCTGGCCGGCTTGATCTTTCGCTAATGCCGTCGCTGAGGGGCCTGATTTTGGTCTTCCATTTGATGAAGGCTCTCCATCGGAGTTTTCCATGATGGAAAATCCGGAAGCCCCTTGGTAGGACCCAGATTTAAAGGGTCCACGTAGCTGTCGGCCTTCAGGAGTTTGATTTGTAGGTCCGGGTATAAAAGAGGTTTACTTCTTTCGTAGCGAAGGAACAGATCAGGCTCTAATCCAGAGGCGTCGGCAATCTTTCAAGAATAATGTGGAACGCAGAAAAAGGATCGACCATCTACTAGGTGCTTCTTCTTCTTCATGGCATGTTCGGATGTTTATGCGGGAGGTACATCTTGTGGGAGCCGAGGGTGAACGACGAGGCAGAGGGCACGCGACAGGCGGTCGGCGGGGCAAGTCACGAGCTGGCGCGAGAGAGTGCGAGCTGAGCGAGGCTGAAGCTAAGACAGGAACGTCGGAGCCGGGCTGCCTGGCCTGGCCCATGGCGAACCCCGGAGCGGTCCACCAGCGAGGTCTGGAGCAAGACCGGTGGAAACGGCGAGCCCGGGCCATATGACCTGGGCTATGACGATCCCGGGGTGGTTACGCAGCGAGATACGGGCATTGATAGCCCGGGACAGCCAGCCTACGCAGCGCTGGCGTGGGAAAGGCGATCCGCAGGCCTGGACACGGACTCCGACTGTGAGCTCCGATCGACGGGCGACAACAAGGGTCGGCTTGCCTGGACTGCCGGTTCTCGACGACGGGCAACCGAGAGGTACAGTAAACCCATTCGCTGTCTTCTCGTTGTTATGTCACTCCCTGGGTGACGGGCGGAGCGCATACCGATCGGGCGGCGATTAAGAGTAGAGGGACCCCTCCGTAAAGAACCCCACAATCTACCACAGCCCCCGCATCCGGAGCCTCCGCCACCACCTCTGCCCCGTCGCGTCTGCCGCCGGCATCTCTAAGCAACGGGCTGCGACCACCTCACTCACCCCGCCGGCACGGCAAGTCTACGTTCGCTGGCATTTCCACCACTGCCGCAGCCCCTGGTGTCGCCCCGGCAGTCGTGCCCATCTCTGTGGTGTGGTGCTGGCCTGGCACGGTCGCGTGCTGCCACAACATGTGGGGCGTGCCGCACCGCGCCACGCTGGGGCATGGCAAGTCACGGCGCACCAGTCTGTTCATAAGGCACGTCGCTGACCGACCAAGAGCTCTTCATCACTACTAGGTCAGGCATTTGCTCTCCACTCGGTGAGTCATCTCCGGGAATTACACTGCATCGGTCCCGCAGCTGGCCGCCATCTCTCCTGGAGCCCGAGTGGAGATAGAGCCCGCTAAACTTCGGAGCCACAGCACTACCGGATCGTTGTTCCCGCTGTCTCCACTTCGCCTGACCTCAACCTTAACCAGAACCTGTCCGGTCCCCACACGCTGTCTTCAACGTCCACCACTTTCTGCCGCGTCATTCCGCTCGCAGCACGCCAACAGCAACAGCACCACTTCTGGAAGCTTCATCGCCTGATGTTCACAGAATCGCTCCGTCCCCTGCAGCCTCCTGCAGTCCTACAGGCGACGTCTCTAAGGGGGAGCTATCTGTAGAATTGACAAACGAAAAGTAACCGAACCATTTTCTACAAAAATTGACGTCAATGTTGCCCGATTAATTTTCGCAAAGCAGGCTATACCCGTTTTCACCTCAAGAACCGTAGTAAAAAAGTCCGGCTCCTCGCGGAGCATTACTAATTTTCCCTTTTATGAGGAGAATTCAGATATATGTAGGTGCATTTTAGATTAAGAATGTGTTATCTAATCAAGACGTATACGTTTCAAACGCCAAAAGCATCGCTTCTTCCTCCGACAACCAAATCTTGTAAGAACTACTTCGCCCGGCGTATGAACAATGCGCAAAACGTCCTTTTTTCTTGAGGTGAAAACGAGTATAGTTTTAATACTTAAAACGCCTTCTCTTCCTCGAGTGGTTCTTCCCTTCCTTCAACTCTAGCACAGCGGCACATCGGAACGCTCTGTGCTCTGTTTCCCCTTACGATGGATCCCAGCCAATCTCATGCCGTGTGAACGTCACGCGGGACGCCCAGTCACGTGACACGTTCACGGTGCTGGATTGGCTGAGATGGCTCGTAGCGCCCACTGGGGTACATTGTAAGGTCAAACGGAGTATTCTTGCGCGAATGAGGCTTATTCGCTCTTTTTTCTTACGTGCTCACACATCGATGAATGGGTCTATAAATACTCGGGGTTAAAGACCATAACTGTCTCAGAAAGCGTGAAATAAATTGGCCCGGAACTATTAATTATTCTAATATTTAAATTAACTCGGTTAGTGATCGAGGTAAATGTGGAGCCTTTCGCTCTGATTGAAAGGGTTGTGGGTAGACCTCAATGCTATAGCCGTTTTCACCTCAAGCAAAAAAAGCAAGTTTTGCGCACTGTTTATGCGCGGCGCGAAGTAGTTCTTACGAGATTTGGTGGTTGGAGTAAAAAGCGATGCTTTTGGCGTTTGAAACGTGCGCGCCTTCATAGTATAGCATAAATAAAATTTAAAATCAACCTACCCATCTAATTATTCAGATAAAGGAGGAAATTAGTGATGCTCCGCGTGGGGCCGAACTTTTCTTAGTATGGTTCTTGAGGTGAAAACGGGTATTGATGCCTTGAGGTCTACCTATTATTTATTTTTTTTTCTGAATCAGCCAATAAAAGCTCGGCGTTCTGGCATCATCGCAACCCCTGTGTAAGAAACAGACGAACTTGCTCTCCGCATAGTACCGACTCTTGGCGACCGCTACAATATTACTACAGTCACTGGCAGGATGAGAACGCCAGGGAGGTCTTTCAGTTGTCCTGCCACCAGCGTCGAGCCTTCCACTTTCGATAACACTTTGAGCGTCTCGCGAGCGTCGATCCTGCACGTGAGGCCAACGCTCCACGGAAGGCAGCGAGTGCGTTCCAGAGAAGCCGCAGGCATATGGAAGAGACACCCGCGCCGCCATTCTCATTCTTCCAGTGACGACTGACGAGGAAATCCAGCAATATATATATATGTATATGACGCTTCGTCCAGCTTTAAATGAAGGGCCACTGATGTTTTCCTTTGTCCGGCTTGTTTTCCACAGAACTCGGGCGGTGTTTACTCAACACAAGGCCTGCTGTTTCTTTGCGTCATCTTCTTCGATTGAGCGCGGTGGAGGGATTCAACGAGTGGCTGCGTGAGATTTGGGCTGGGAGCCTTGTTCCATAAATGTGAATCGTTGAAAGGATAAAACATCTAAGACGGGGATGGAAACAGGACTTCTTTCATTGAGCAACAACATACAATCGCACCAAACGTAAAAACAACAAAAACGCCCCCCTCCCCTTCCCCCTCCCCCTCCCCCCCCCCCCCCGCATTGGTTTCAACGTTTTCGAAGAAGGAAAGGAGAAAATTGTTAAAAACGGAAAGGAGAATTTACTATGAATATAAAAGTTTAAAAAGCGCGCTGGCGTCCACAGATGAGCTTATCAGTTTTCTAGTTGTCTCTGGTGCAGGGAATTTGACTTCTGCCCTTATCAGTGATAAGAAGGTGCAATAATGTTGTTGACAGTCCCAGGGTGAAATGGGCTATACATTTAAAAGTTTAAAAAGCACCAGCGTCACGACGGGGTATTAGTAAGCTAGTCATCTCTGGTGTTAGGAATTGGACCTCTGTCTTTGTCAGTGATAGTGAAGGCAAAGAAATGTTGTTGTTCGCAATTTCTGTGGCAAATGATTCAATAATTTTTCTCCCAAATCTGTTAAAGTGCTCGACCCAGTGTTCTAGTATCAGGAAAATACAGAGTAAAGTCATCGCACGTGTGGCTGTGAACGACGATTTGGTGTAAAGACTCATCTAAATCCTTTGATGCTTCCAAGTTGTGTTCTCTGAGTCGATGGTTGGCGCATCTCCCAGTTTGTCCGACGTACTGACGCTGCTGCAGCTATGGTGGAATTGAATATACCTTTCTTTCTTCGCATTCTCCGAACTTTGTGGCATGTTTTACATGCACCTCTCTGGGACTGCCGCTCCCATTAACCGTTTTACACATCTGTTTTAATGCGCATACTACTACGCAAGAAACACACTCGTGTCGAACTTGGACGCGATAGATCTTAAATGGTGCTCAGGAATTGCGTGCGTAGCGGAATCACAGCGAAACGACCTTTCTTTTGGCAACAGCTTGCGGAAGTTGCTGTGCCGAACAATGAATCTATCGGGAGGGCAAGGTAGGTCCACAGGAAAGCCTGCTTTTTCCAACCTCTGATGCTGCAAATTGAGGCTACTTTCGGAGAAATAGTTACACGACTTGAGAATGAGGACTTGAAAAGTGACCTCACTATGCCATGCTCAACTGACTTGGAGTGAGCACTGGTGAAAGGTAGGACTGGCTTTTTTATCTTTGCTGGAAGGCCCAACAAAGACCTGAGGGATGAGGATGTAACCGTAAATCCAGGAATCGTAACACCTCGTTTGAAGGATTTACCCGCGTAAAAAGCAGTTGCCATTGCATGTCTTTGAAAACTTCAAATATGCTTTCAGCGGACGACGACGTCTTGATAAACGAACAAGTAATCGTCGACATATATAAACACTAGGCAACCCTGAAAGGATTTGTCCAACTGATCGTTGATAGCCCTGTCAAGAAAAGAAAAACAATATTCCACTAAGGATAGGTGCAAGGCAAGAGCCTATACAAACTCTTTTCTTTTGTCTTTAAATCTTTCCTTTGTATTCTAGTAAAGTTGACTGTAAATAAATACTTAGCAGGTCGATGAAGCCCTCAGCCGAAACAGCGGAAAAATTTCAGAAAGTCACATATTCCGTATTCATGGTTCGCATTTGTCACAGAGTCTAAGACGAGTTTTGGCTCTAGGCTGTAATACATATCCTCAATCTCAAAAGACATATTTGAATGCGGAATAGAACAAAATTGAAACGAATTAAAGTGGGGGATTAATTCAAATGAGTTTCGAATTCTGAAAGACTGAGGGAGCATGATATTAGAAATAATGGTTTTGTAGATAGCGACCCAGAGTTTTTGCCAACAGCCAATTTCTGAAATTATGCTCTGAAGGGAACTCCAGACTTAAAACTCCTCCCCACAAAAAAAAGGTTGCTGACGCAGCGTTTAGGTTACTTCAGTCGAGAACAGCGTCAGAAACACAAACGATTCAGGGTATATTTTCCCCCGTCAGTTTAGTTCGTAGCTTAGCCACTGGGGGCGCGACGGTTGGATTTCATCAATATAGTGCGTATAGATCACAGAGTGTTTTCAACTGCTTGATTAAGGTCACGTGGTCTATGGGCCGCGTTTGGAAGTATGAGCTGCGAGGAGGTGATACAGAAGGCGCCGAGGGCCTGCAAGCGTCTCCACCACTTTCCTTCTCGCTAGGTGAGAACTCAATCCGTGCGCACTTGCTATCAACTGGCGCAACAGGCATACGCCATTATAAAAACTTAGTTCGAATGTTAGGACATCATCCCAGACCTTATGTGTCTCTTTCTGGTGTACCACAGGGGTCCATGTTAGGGCCAATTTTAATCAATGTTTTTATAAATGATCTTGGTTCTTGCGTCCGCCATTTACATACCTTGCAATAGGCTGACGACATCATATTGTTCAGGCAGGTGTCATACATCTATAACTGTAAAAGGATATTTGAGGACGTTAATGCCTTGCACCATTGGTGTGCCGCAGTTTGTGAACACTAAATCTTAAGAAAAAAAAAAAGAAACTGTACTTATGTCTTTATTTAAGAAATTGAAAATCATACGTTTTTGTCACTATCTTGAGAACCTACCTCTGCGTAGGGTTGAAGGCACGAGAGATTTAGGATCATAAATTGATTCATCATTGTAATTCAATGAACATGTTTCCAACATCACATATGCTGCCTATCGGACGCTAGGTGTTACTTCAAGAATAACGGCTGAATTCCCTTAGCCAGCTTGTATATTCATTTAGTGTTTTCATTACGACGTAGCAAACTTGAATTTAGTTCTGTTGTTTAGAATTGTATTGGTAGTGCAAGAAAGCAAAAATCGAAAACGTGCAGGGACCTTTTTGTATTATTTATGATCGCAACATTGGCCACTGTGTTTATTATGAGTACGACAGGCTTTTACGACGATGTGGCTGAACTTACACTAAGCTCGAAAGGACTTGAGCGCGATCTAATGATTTTGCATAAATGCGTCCATGGTCGCATTGATTGTTCAACCCTCACATCATATATATATATGTATATATATATATATATATATATATATATATATATATATATATATATATATATATATATATATATATATATATATATATATATATGTGTGTGTGTGTGTGTGTGTGTGTGTATGTATTGAGTGCTTTTGAGGGATAAATCCCACTTTCTCAGTTAAAAAAATCAACCTTTCCAGTCCCATGAACCGTATCCAACATCTTTAAACACGTTCAGTACAACCAGCATCGACATTTTAACTCAAGCGTTCAAGCACTTAGGCGTTCAATGGCTGATATTGATCTCGTTACCTATTTTCTGTTCCCCCATAATATATATTAGCTGTTGCACGTACCGTACATTTCCTGTGTAGTGATCCCTTTGACTCTGTCCATCGTTACTGAGGCTACTCGCCATTCATGAGCACGGAAAATGAACAAGTGAAATAAAATAAAAATTGCAAACACCATATGTGCTATAAGTAGGGTTCGGAGTTCTCGGTTTAAACCGATAAAAACCGATAAAAGTATGCCGAATCCATTTTCGGAAATTCGGTTTTAACCGAAAAAGGTCAGTTTGTAGGTTCGGCGTTTTTGGTTCAAACCGATAAAAACCGATAAAAGTAGGTTTAATTTGTATTCTAAAATTCAGTTTTAACCGAAAAGGGTCAGTTTTTTAGGGCCGCGTCGAGGTTGGTGGGAAGGAGGGAGAAAGAGATAAGGCTTTGCGAGGTTCGACATTGTGTGATGTCTTCCTGATTTCCCTCTTCCAAGGTTCAACATACAACAAAGAGGTCTTGGATTGGCCTTCGCGGGACATTTGTGTCCTTTCTGTGATCGGGCTAAGTAAATCAAGTTCCTGGTCCTAAAAAAAATCGGATGTGGGTTAGCATAGGGTTTTTCGCGGGTATTTTTTAACAACCCTCTCTAACTTCCATGTGGTTGAGAACATAAATACAATGTTTTTTTTTGGTCATTCCGCTGGTCCTTGTACGGTCATCACCTTGGACGGTCACATCGTCATAATGGGAAGGAAAAAGAAGTGCGCTAAAGATTATGCCCGCGTATTCCGTGATTTTGAGGTGTGTCCTGGTGGAAGTTGCAGAGAAGACCACGTATGTATATGTGCCGTTATTCTTTGAGTGATCACAAATATCGCAGCTACAAGGATCATCTGATCCCGTGTCCGATGGTGTTTCTTTTATATTCACCGAAAGAAACCGGTAAACGCTTTTTGGGAATAAATATACACCGAAAGAAGCCGAAAATTTAATTTTAAAATAAAGACCGAAAAAAGTACGCCGAATTTTTAAAAAATAAAAACCGAAAACGCGGATTCCTAGCTATAAGTTGCTCATTAAAAAAAATAAAAAATCTGGGCTCTCTATTTTTCTGTTATAGTACAAATAACGGGTAGCTTGATATTTTTTTCACGTAATTCAAAACACACAAATTTTACTACAATAATTAAATAAAAAAAAAGACAGTAACGAGAGTGTCTGTTCGAAGGCACGTGGAAAAAGGTGAGCAATCGATCGCAATTATCCAGGGCCGCTGGTGAAAATTACAGTATTCTTCTAGTGAAAAAGTTCCGCTCCGTCGATCGATTAGCTAATTGGCCGAAAAAGAAAAAAATACTAATCAGTTTGTTGCTTCTCTTTTTGTTTGTATTTTCTTCTGGATGGGGGCCTCGGAATTCGTTCTTTCTACGTGAAACTTACGAAATTTGTTCACGCTCGTCGGAGAGCATCGGGTGGGCTATTGTCGATCTATAATGAGGCCGTTGATTGCCAAATGCCCCACTCAGGAGCGAAAAATCGAAAGCCCTTTCAGAGTAATTATCTGAAATTACGCAATGTCCTTTCAATCAGCACGCTACTAAAAAGATCCATTATATATAAAAAAAAAGAACATCACAGTATTCGAGTGGCGAGGATCGTAGTACACGTTGGCTAAATAGGAACTGCAAAATGAAAGGGAATGGCTGACATGTTCGACATTCCATTTAATTAAGTAAGTGCGCGAGTACGAAATTGAATGAATGAGACACAAGATGGATGCATGCCATTAGGTGGAACATGCTCGAAAAGAAAAAATCAGCAGAACCCATCCTTTGGGAATGATTATCTACGTTAATGCGAATAGCATCAAACGGTGCGGAGTTATGCGCGTTCGTCAGGTGGCCGGCACACTCTAGATACGCCAGCCCACTCTTGAGGCGATTCTAAATTTGTTGACACTTTCACAGCCCTGCGCACGATCTCCGCAGCCCAGCACGTGCGTTTGTGTCACTTAGGAAGGCGAGCAAAGCACGCGCCATACGCACAAACACTCAAAATGGTACCGACCAGACTTTCTGGCGTCTCAGCTAGTCTCAACCAACGGTACTCTAAACGGTTGTTTATATCTTTACCATAGGACGCGCTTGGGAGAGGGTGAGCTAGCGGCCGTGCTCAGCCTCACGAGAGCGGAATGAGCCCTCGTGCATGGAACGTGCGCGCACCGGTAGCTGTGACAGCGCTGTAAAGTGCGTCCTATGGTAAAGATATAAACAACCGTTTAGAATGCGTTGAATGACTGCCTTCATAGCTCTGTGGTTAGCGCGTCTGCCTGCTGATCAAAGGGTCAACGGTTCGAATCCCAGCCGGCGCCGGTCTTTTTATTTATTTATCGACCCGCGGCGTAAGAGGTTAGATAGCCAGATAGATAGATAGATAGATAGATACATAGACGAAAAGTGCGTGAAGTATCCAAAGAATGCTATTCGCATTAAAATTCTATTCGCATTAATACTGTAGGGTGTTTCCACGTCAGATCGTACAATGATGGTGCGGGTTATATACAGGGCGTTTTTACTTATTCTTTCAGATTTGTTTAAAGAAAGCCGTGGAAGCTACACTTATGCCGTTTGTGCAGGTGAGTTATTCGGCCAAGAGGACATATTATAGGGATATAGTCAGAACTATTAGTAAGCTAATTAAGTAAAAAAATTTAATTAACTTTTTAATTATAGCAAATAAACATATAGTTCCAGTTAGAAACGTGCTCAGCATCATCGAAAACCACTAAATTGGCTCTTTCTAGAAGAAAATAATGCAGCGGCAGCAGTTTACGGCGTTCTGTAAAAACGCTTCATTTGGACGCGTTTATAGACCTTTTCTGCAAGTGCGCCGCCATCTTGAATTGACGTCACTTCCAGTATGGGCGAAAACATTGTTTTGCCTTTGCCACGCCAATAGAGGGCCTTTAGGATATAAGCGTAACCGTCACACTTTCTCGTTTTTGCCTCCCCTTTATTTTTCTACTTTTTGCAGGTTGAAACATTTTATTATTTTTTCGTCGCGCATACCGGATATGCCTATTAGGTGGCTGGGGACGAGAGTACGCAGAAAAGGTCTATAGGTTCCGGTTTCTTATCGGAGCGCATCTAAGGGGCCGCGGTCCTGCTCCCCAGTGTCTGAGACGCGCAACACACGTGCGCCCTACTTCCTTCCAATCTACGAGGGAGGTGAGGAGGTGGCTTCGCACCGCGACCACCAGAGAGCAGGACCGCGGGCGCAGCGGATGCGCTTCGATAAGAAACCGAAATCTAGAAAGGCTTCCGAATCGAGCGTTTCTATAGAACGCCGTAAAATGCTGCCCCGGCGATATACCCTTCTAAAAATAGTTGATTTAGTAATTTTCGATGATGCTCAGCAAGTTTCCAATTGGAAGTATATGTCTAATTTCACTAATTAAAAAGTTAATTATCAAGTTTTACTTAATTAGCCGACTAATAGTTACGACTATCTCCCTATACCATGTTCCCCTGGTCGTAGAACTCACCTGCACACACCGCATAAATGTAGCTTTCACGGCTTTATTTAAACGAATCTGAAAAGAATAAAGGCTCGTTCACACTCTTGCAACCGAGTACGAGCGAGAGAGACCAGACCGGTTTTTAATCCTCTTACGACGTCTTAAGACCAGCTCCGCAGCAGCGCGCTTCGGTTCTAAGACGTCGCAAGAGGATGAAAAACCGGTTTTGTCTCTCTTGGTCGTACTCGGTTGCAAGAGTGTGAACGAGCCTTAAGTAAAATACCCCGTATATATATCTGTGTTTATATCAAACATATGTGAAAGTCGTGTTCTTGGTAGGAGCATGCTGCTATATGGGAACGTTGTAGTTAATTTTATTCCGAAGATATGAAATTTCGAATTTTGAGTCGTGGAGATTGCCAAGGTTTCACTATGGTAACTTGCACAGCCGTAAATTTCACACCGAAGTATGCACGTGGTAATAATTGTTCCTATTTATTTTATAGAAAAAAGTTTGCGACATGCTCACAAAATATAAAAAAATAAAATTTTATGCGAAAGAATCTACAAAACATATAAAATAAAAGCATTTTAGACTCAGAAAAAAAAAAACCAACTATTTCATATAAAAGGGTGAGAAATGCGTCTAATCAGCGTCTTTAAATACATTTTACGATTTTATAGAATATACGCTTAGTCATTATTGTATTTGTGTTATTAATGCAGAAACGCTACTGATCCATCTAAATGTGTCAACATTGCACATCAATATTTAAAAATTAAACTCCAACTTTTATTTATTTCATCTTCTCCCTAATCGTCTGCAGTGTCTTAAACCAAATTGTGATGGCAAAATATTAAGTAACGTATAACCTCCCCCACCCCCCCCCCAAAAAAAAAAACGACAACAAACGTTTATTTAAATTTAATTCGCTCGTCTTCGTTGTAAGGGCTTTACTTGACGATGTCGGCTCCAAAGAGACATTTTCGAGAACAGACAAAGGCTGTACAGCGGTTCTGCTCTATCGTAAGGTGCAGAAAGTCGTGCTGTAACTAGCTTACTTTTGTATTTTTGATTCACTGCATCGAATTATTACGATCGACAGATTTTCATGCCCCGTCTCGGTTCAGCCGGAACGTCTTAATATTTTATCCTTCATGTATGTCCTTATGTCCCCCGTACACGAGAATTCAGAATGATCATAACAGTGTACAGTGCGCCTCAAACGTAACGCCGCCGCGGCGTTTGCCGCACCCGAGAGTCCCTGCGGGGGCCGATGGAACTATTTGAAGAATGTTTGGGTGTGTCATGTCTCAATCATCTTACATGCGGAGCGCAAGTTCGTCTGCTTCTTTTTGCTGGGGGTTGTGGTGACGTCAGAAAGGCGCCGAGCTCTGATTGGCTCTGATTGGAAGGATAGTGGGTAGACCTCAGTGCTAGATTCCTTCAGGTCTACCCACTATTTCTTTTCAATCAGCCAATAAAGCTTGGCGTTCTGACATCATTGCGATCCATGTGAATGAAGCAGACGAACTTTCGCTCCGCATAGCTTGGACAGGACCGTGATACATCTTGACATATTGTTCAGACAGGGGTAATGCTGCAGTGTTAGAAGTGACGCGTTGTATCCTGAGTTACGCGCTAAGCTACTCGTTAGGTTATTTCTGAATGAGGAACGAGTCGAGAATTTTTGGTACTATTTTACAGTATCGTTCATTAGACTATCTTACTCATTACATTCGATTATTATGGGTTTTGTTTTACCTTAACAAACTATTCAAATTGCAGTTTGCAAACTGCGGCAACAAGGGGAAATAATATATTGTCCGCAAAAATATGTATCCAATAAGAATACATTTGTTTTTTTACAAATTTGACGCAAAATAAGTAGACGCTACAAAATTACTTCGTAAAGGTTTGATTACTGTTGAAATTTGTATCCGTGGCTCGTCGCTGCCAAATGATACTGAAATTAAAAGTAATGTAAAAGTAAAGCTCGTTAGAGTTTTAGAGAGGTAACAATATTTCGTTACGTTTAGAGGGCGGCAACAAATCTCAGTAACACGTTACGTCTTGAACTGACAATAAACGCTATTTCGTAACTTTTTTTCCGTAACGGGACCAACAATGAGTAAAACTATGGTCCCTGGAATGCGTCGCCGACGGGTGTGTGTACGGCTTCCTATAAGAAGAAGTCCCTCGATTTCTGCCCGATAACGTCATAAAAGTATCATGCTTACGCCGGCCGCGATCCTTGTGGTGTCGCTGCAGCAGCGGTGGTGAACGCGGCAGATCCGTCTGTTCCGCCGCGGGTCGCATTCCAGGGTCCCTAAACTCGTCAAACACAAAGTTGGAACCGAAAGTTCGCGGAACGCGCCGATTGGACGTCGGCGAAAAAAGCGCGAAGTCATCGTCGTGATAGGCCAATCGGTGCGCTCCGTCAACTTCGGCCCCAACTTTGTGTTTGACGAGTTTAGAGGCCCAGCTTGCCACTTTTCACGGAAGCTTCGTCAGCCAGGAGCTAGGACGCCGCGACGACAGCGACACTCGCGCTCCTTCGTACTTTTGATCGGGACTAATAGCAACTACTACCAGGATCGCGAGAGTCGACACCATCACATGTCGGTCTCCTGTGAGGCCTCATTTTGTCAGTTTGGTAATGCTTTTACTAGAAACGTTTAGTAGACCGTATTAGGGAGCTAGGCTTTGCTAGCGGGGGAGCTCTTGTCGTCACTTTGAAGCACGGATTGAGCACGGGCCCAAATGCTCTCCGCAGCGTAAGATTTACTAAAACACTAACGGATATGTGGTGGCCGAGTGGGGGATCGGTGGCCTATTGGGCTAGCGCACACTAAAGCCCCTTCCTGTTTCAAAAGTAGCGCAAAGTGCGTCGATGCAGGAGGCACGTGCAACGTGCAGCCCTTGGGAAGGTCATGGCGGCACAGCGCAGCACTGAGCGAGATTTCAGACGCCATGAATTTTCCAGAATTGGCGCGCGGCACGTGCCTCGAGCATTTCCACAACAAGGAATGACGCCACTTTTCCCAGGATAGAGGAACTTTAGCGCACACCGGCTCAGAGCACGTGGAGCACAAGCTCGCGCTGCGGAGCCCAGGGATCCCACGTTCAGAGCCCCACCCCTGCCCGTTTCGATCTGGATGAGCATCGTACCGGCGTGCGGTCGTGTATCACTACTGCGTGGTGCACGTTAAAGGCTAGAGGTTGTACTGCACTCGCTAAATTGCTCATCTACAGCAAGTGACTCGTCGCAACTGACCAACTACACGCAGTCTAAATATCCACACAAGCCCAATTAATAGTGTATGGGAGAGATTGGTCGGTAAACGCATCAGTCGAAGACGCGTTCCAGGCAACGTAGTAATAATTT
>JAZHYW010027390.1:0-24891 GCA_037355805.1 Ixodes ricinus | reverse complement strand
CAGCGCAGTCCAGCGGAGTGTACGAGGCGATTTTAACATCTCCGCTTTGACCCTCAGGTGGGTGCAGGTCTTACTTTGACCTTTGACTGCATTCATCACTCCGCTGGTCTGCCTGCTGTTGTACATTGCTGTGGTACATTGCAAACCATGTCTTTGCCAGAAGAGAGCAATGATTGCATCGCTTGTTTGAAACAACTAGCACCTGATAGCCAAAAGCTAAGATGTTCAGAATGCAACCTCTTCTACCATGTTGGAAAATGTGCAGGAGTTAACAAAACTAAATTCAAAGCTATGACTCCCTCTGATTTGTTGTCTTGGAGGTGTACAACATGTACTGTACACTCCCAGCGGCAATCGCTGCTAACTGACAGTCAAACAGGAGCATTAGCCCCCGAAACTGAAGAAGGCACTCAGTCTCAGAAAGACCTGATGACGCAGCTCTTAAAAACTAACCAAACACTAATGGAAGTCTTGAGTAGAATCGAGACCATTGAAAAAAAACTAAATCTTCAGTCAACAAAACATGACACAGTTATTCAGAAACTGGATAAGCAGGAAAAGACCATCGAAGCGATCGAAAAAACAGCTGACATGCTGTCGAAGCAGTACGACGACTTGATAAAAAAAGTTGATTCACTCTCACATGTCACAAACGAGCTGAAAAAAAGACAAAAGAACTCGAAAAACTAGGTACAGAAAGGGACGCGCGAATTAAAGAGCTTGAATGGGCGGTTGAAAACGCTGAGCAATATTCGCGGCGAAAGAACCTAGAGATTCACGGTATCGTCCAAAATAATCAAGAAGACCTAACAGCTGTTCTTGGTAATCTAGCAGCAAGGCTGGACCTTCCTGTGCCTCAACAGGATAAGATTGAATCTGTGCATAGATTGAAAGCGAGGGAAGGAAAAATACCGCCAATCATCGTGCGGTTCAGGGACAGGTCGGAGAGAGATAGGTGGGTCAATAAGCGTACGGCATTAAAATCTGAACGTATTTTCATCAACGAGAACCTAACGAAGCTCCAGCGATGGTTGTTTTGGAACGCGAAAGAATGTGCAAAAGAAAAAGGCTATAAATATGTCTGGATGAGTAATGGGAAAATTCTAGTAAGGCGGAAAGACGGCGCGGCTGTGATACGTATTGAGGATGAGAGTGACTTGAACCACATCCGCTGATATGACCTCGTGCAGCTCATTTAAAGATTGGGACAGATACACCAAGACGATACTAGTTGAGGATGGAATAGAAGACAGCCGGCAGATTCTCCATCTCATTCAAATTAATGTTAGAAGCCTTAAAAAACACTGGGGCGAACTAAATGTATACCTGAGAGATGCACTCATAGATATAGATATACTAATACTAACCGAAATAAATATCGAGGCGACAGAGCCTTTGACTTTTCATTTTGATGAATTTCACACATTTTCAGCATGCCGCCAAGGCAGAAAAGGAGGAGGAATTCTTGTATACGTAAAAAATTCCTGGCTAACTGACCGTATTGAGCTGTCTTTGAATCACGCGGAAGTTCTTGTGATCACTATTCATAAAGCAGAACTGTCATTTACAATTTGTGCTGTGTATAGACCGCCCAGCAATAATTTGGAATTGTTCTATCAAGAATTCACAAAATTACTAAATAGGTTTAATAACAATGATCAACTCGTATTAGCAGGTGACTTTAATATAGATACCATGTGCCACAAGAAAACGGGAGTTACGGAATATCTTGATATATTGGCTAACTATGGTTTATATAATTTAATTAACGACTACACAAGGGAAGAGTACCTAGGGCATACAATTACCAGATCGTGCATTGATCATGTGATAGTGAGGTTGAGTAACTTAAAATTTCTAGGGGGAACTATTAAACAAAAGGTAGCAGATCATTATTTCGTTGCGCTCAGGATAATAAACGAAGAGCATACGGCCGTAAGAGGAAAAAATGAACGGAAACAAATCCTTGACAATAAGAAAGTAGATGACACTATTCAAAGATATAACTGGAATGCTTTGCTTCATCAAGATCACATCACTCTCTACGATACGTTAGTTGAAACATTTAAAAATATATACAAACACTCTTCTAGAACAATAAAGCTAAAGCCGAGAAAACCTGGAAATAATTGGATCGACAAAGAAATACTAGAAATGAGTGTTGAAAAAAACAGATTATGGAATAGATGTAAGCAAAATCCGCATGACACAAAATTAAAAGAAGAATTTAGACGACTACGAAACAACCTCACGGCGAAAATTAGACTGGCTAAAAAGAGATTTCATATGACGCAACTCCAGCAGTGCGGGAAGAACTTAAGAGAAACATGGAATATCGTAAATCAAATAATTGGCAGACCTCCTAAAGATAATATAGATGCATGTATACAGAAAAATTTCGGTGCAACTGACTTTGATAAGCTCAGCAATGAGTTTAATAACACCTTCATCACAAAGATACAAGACTTGCGTAACCAAGTAAACAACACGGTTGGAAAAGCTAAGCTATTAGGGAATTCAACTAATTCGGCGTACTTGCCCCAAATGACAGAATCAGATCTAGAATACATAGTTAACAGTATGCCTATAACAAAGCCAGCGGGATTTGATGAAATAAGATTTAGAGATATAAAACATAACATAGGCTGCTTAAAACGCGTTCTGCTTGCTATAATAAATGGTATGTTGTCTACAGGAAATATACCCAGTAAGTTAAAAGTTTCAATAGTACGGCCAATTTATAAGAAAGGAAACAAGAAAGATATTGCTAATTACAGACCCATCGCGTTGTTGCCGGCAATTTCTCAGATAATGGAAAAATTTGTTTTACAAGTCATGACCTCGTTCTGTGACAAATTCTCACTAATAAGCAACTGTCAGTATGGATTCCGGCAACAAAGAGGCACGATACTTCTACTGGAGGAGATAACAGACTTCATTAATGAACAAATTGATAACAACAAAATAGTACTTACGCTCTTTTTAGACCTGACAAAAGCCTTTGATACAATAGATCACTCACTTTTAGTTGAGAAACTAGATAAAATTGGTTTCAGAGGGCATTTCCGTACATTTTTTAAAGGTTACTTCACTGAAAGAACCCAACGAGTTCGAATAGGAAATAGTACAAGTTCTGCTGCGCACCTCACCTCTGGTGTGCCTCAGGGTTCGGTATTGGGTCCCATGCTATTTAACATATATGTGAACGACCTATCTTTGCTTCCTTTAAAATCAAAAATGTATCAATACGCTGATGACACAGCATTGGTTATCGCACACGAAGATTATAATACTGCCGTTTCAATTTTACAGGATGACATCAAACAAATTATGAGTTGGTTTTCAAAAAGCTATATTTTTGTGAACAATGATAAATCGAACCTCATGTGCTTTCGAACTCACCAGAAGCGCATTAATCTTAATCAACCCATCTTTTTGCATTCATGGGAATGTAGACAATGCTCTTGCGCACCACTACTTTACGCCAGTGAAACTAGGTACCTTGGTATACACTTTGACGAGTATTTATCCTGGAATCATCATATTGACTACCTACTTAAACACCTGCGAATAATTTCTTCATACCTCTATAAACTCCGAAGTTCTGCAAGTATTAGTCTAAGGCGATTGATTTACCAGATGTTAGGAGAATCAAAACTAAGATACGGTATCCACATATATGCACTTTCATCCAAATACAAACTACAGAAAATAAATAACCTAATTAAAAAAATGGTGCACAACATGACGTATGGTACACACTTAGAAAGTCTTTCCTTCCAAGAACAGCTGTCAGAACTCCAATTATTAACAGTGGATGACCTGCATAAATTCATGGTGCTCACAAAATATTATTTCATACACGATTTCAAAATACCATCCGCTAAAGAAAAACAACTAAGGCACACAGAAAGATTTCACATACCAAGAATATACACTAATTATGGGAAAAGGTTAAGGAAGTATTATGTACCAACATATTTTAATAATCTTCCCGATAGTTTACTTAATCTGCTATCCTTAGCACAGGTGAAAAAAGAAATGCGTAAATGGTGTAGTACGCCAGGAGAAGAATAGACATCTCCCAGACCCATGCCTTTTTTTTTTCCTCTACGTCCCCACTGTATTACCGCATTCCTATTGCACGCCTGCATTCACTGTTTTTTTTTCTTCGAGACTGTTTGTATTGCTATAATTTTAAAAGCTAGAGTTGATTATTCTGTGTCATTTGTGTTATTACAAAGTCTATGTAAATCATTATTAATATTGTATAAAAATAGGTAATTGCGTTTTCATGCTTACTGGCATAAAAGTTTGTGCTTGTATATTGTTAAGGCGATAAACAATTTTTTTTCCTTTGACTTAAGTTGAGTTCCGCATAAATAGGACTCCAATCAGTTGTATCAATTTAGTTTGACATACTTCCGATTTGTTAAATTCATCCCATGCTGGACTGTCAGTACTCACGCACAAGCACGCAAGTGCTTTTGTGAGACTGAGTATATTGTATGTATGCTTTATTTGTGAATAAACTTATTATTATTATTATATTATTAAGGCTGGCGTGGTCATGAACTTCGCCACTGTGTGGCGTCAACGCGTTACAACCTAGCCGTTCAGAATGACCGACAACTGGTTTTCGTTTCTATGTACTTTGTTTAAATAAGGACATATTAAATATTGTCACTTCAGTATGGGCGAAAACATTGTTTTTCCGTCGCCATGCGAATATAATACATTTATGATATACACGTAACCGTCACCCATTCTCGTTTTGCCTCCCCTCTATTTTTTCTTTTTTTTACTAGGGAATTTTTAGTTTGAAATGTTTTGTTCTTTTTTCGCCGTCCATAACGGATATGCCTATTAGGTGGCTGGGGACGAGAGTAAAGAAAAAATCCCTTTTGGAAACAGAAAATTTTTAGGTTTTGGTTTCTAAACGGAGCGCATCTTTGTGTAAGAGGTCCTGCTCCCCGTGACCGAGGCGCGAAACGCACGTACGCCACACTTCCTACCCCCTACAAGGGACGCCAAGCTGTAACTGCGCTCCTCGGCCACCAGGCGCCCAGCTATCGCTTGATTCCCCATCGGAGCGCAAAGATGTGCTCCGATTAGAAACCGAAACCTAGAAACGCGTCCAAATATAGCGTCTCTTTGGAACGCAGTAGAATGCTGTACGTGAGTTCTGTGTGCCTAAAACAAGTAGATTTAGTGGTTTTCGATAATCCTCAGCACGTTTCGAATTGAAACAATGCTATATTTTACTAATGAAAACGTTGGTTACCTAAAGTAATTAGTAAACTAATTTGATAGAACCTCATTATTTTCCCAAATTGACCCTTTGGCAGAGAGCAATACGATATTAAACTTATTCTGTCTGATGCATAGATTTCGCAGGAACGATTTGGTTCACAAACATTCTCTATAGTGTCTTGCTACATGGGATCTGCAAGAAAAGCACCGGCCCAAATTCCTTGAGAAAAATACTCTTCAAAACGCACAATGTTCCTGGCGTCACAAGATGGGACTCGGCACCACTTGCACATCATAACTACATAATTTGGGTAGCGTGCTTGTTTAGACAAGCAGAACTTAGCCCCAATGGGTGTCTCTTGTGTCTCAGTTGTAGATGAGAAATTTAGCCAGAACCAAGAAATCGCGGGTTCGATCCCCACCCCTTCCCCGTTTTGATCTGGATGGGCATCAGATTGATGTGCGGCCGTGTATCACTAGTGCGCGGTGCACCTTAAGCACCCCAAGCTAACACCGGTAATTCACTGGCTAAATTTCTCATCTACATCTGACTTACTTCTTGTGGTTTCAGCATACACACAATACAGTAGCCCCTTTTCAAAACTCTTCCAAAACAACGTAGGTGGTCGCAGTTCGTTGGGCTCCAAGCGTGTGATCGATTCCTCGCCGAACGCCGGCGCTGCTCTCGTTTTCGGTACGGGCTGCGCCGAGTTCACACCGAACGCTGAGTCCCTCGTGTCCAATACGTGCTCAGAGTATGTACCCAATTAACACAGGACTCGATTAATTGGCGCAGCAACTACTAGGTAGCGCGCACTTTTGAAAAGAGTTCGGTAAAGCGCCAGGTTGGTCGAGACGGCAGAGAGTTGTTTTTCTAATTGTGTCGGTTAACAACGTGTGTCGTTTCTTCTCCTACAGACCATTTTTGTTTACCCTTGCCCTAGTCCACGTATCAGGTATGAATGAACTAAGAAAAAAAAAGTAGAGATACATTACAACTTGGAACGATTGAAAAATATAGAAGAGGGGCAAAACAAGAGTAATTGACAGACGCGATAAAAACGTGAACACCTTCCGATTGCCAGGCGCGGGCAAAACAATGTTTCCCCCGATAGCGGATGTTTCACGGTGCAAGGTGGCGACGACTATACGGAATAGCCCGTTATCATCGCTCCCAGCCAGTAAGATTGCAGAATAGACGATAACAAGATCAAATGACGAAACAAGAATTGTGAAGATAACAATGCACGCCCGGCTTTCGGAAGCTGGCAGCGACTCTGCTGCGAGCCTAATTCAGTAAAGACGAGCACACTCACTCTCCGTGTCCTCGTAGCCCTTGGCCGGGAGTCCCTCGAAGTAGGGGGCCTGCACGAAGACGACCGTCTCCGTCGCGTTCACGCGTCCGATCGTCAGCTTGATGGGGTCGTGGTCGATCTTCTGGCCGTCCCACGTCGTCCGCATGTAGAAGTCTACCTTGGGCCTGCGTGAGGGACCGCATTCGTCGGAGTCATCTGTTTCCTCGCTTCTTTGTCTCCCGAATCCTCCCCCAGCACAAAACCTCATCCGCGAGTGGTAAGCCAGCACTACCTAGAAGCATCGAAGCCCGTGCACCCGAATCTGGACATGATCAAGGTGGTCAGCATTCGGCTGGCAGTATATTGTCCTCTCAAGGCAGAGAAGACGTCATTCATGCTTTCGCAGTCACAACTCATAAGAAGTGCTTAGGTGTTCTCAGAATTTTTAGTTTTTTTTAAAGCGTTTCCGAAATGCACAGATCGTGCAATGTAGTACACTGCCCTATTGTATCGCCCACTCTTGCCTCGAGAGCCTGAAGGCCGCAGCTACAATGCTCGAGCATCGTACAAAAGTCACGGTGTTCTCCCCGGACATGATGACGTAATTATCCGCGGATGCGCCGTAAGCATGCTCGGCCTCATGTTCGCTCCGTACATGTTGTCCAACATGTCTGCAGACCGTTGTTGTGCGAGCAATGTGACCGGGCTGTCATGCGAGGAAGAGACACGCCATTGGAAGTGTGTGAAGACCCTCTTTTGTGCGATGTGTGAGCAGTGCGACCGTCTGCTTTAAAAGGGCTGACGGTATATTGCGAAAATTAAAGTCCCAGCTGAATGTTCGCGAATGACTTCTTCCCAATCTGTGCCCTGCCCTTGATCCGGGTAGGCGACGGAGGAAATAAAGCACTACGGCCGTTGTATCTAGGAGATGGTGACATAAATTGTGGCCTTTTCACTTAAAGGGACACTGCAATTTTTTTTTAAGAGCATAGATGGGGCATTTTTTGTATCGTAATTTCTTTAGGAGAAGAAAACAGGTTTTGCGCAATATTGACGCCTTTAGACGCAACGTAGTTGGAGGTCAAGGCCCGCTGAAGCCCCGCCTCAAACCAGTTGCCCCACTAATTACTACTGGATGGGCTCGGCTGCTCGGCTGCTCGGCTGAATACGCTAACATGCCTGGTGTCTTCTTAATCCCGACATCCGGCGCGTTCTAGGGCACGTGACGTCACGTTCATTCCGCAGAATATTCGGCGTGCTTGTGCGCGCGAGTAGTTTTACGAGCGAGGGCAAGTTGATCGTAATTCGAGGCTTCGCTTTATAGATGTACAGTGCATCCAACAAATATTATAGTGCATTAATTATAGTTGACGACTGCAGAAACGAGTTTGAGCAGGCTGAATTAAAGCACGAATTTAATGGTGGGCGCAGTGCGGACAGCGTGATTGCCCTACTGAAAAACACGATATGCACCCGTACGACTCATATCCTAAAATGCCATACGAAGGATACAAATAAACAAAAACACGAAAATTTGATAGTTTTAGTAGCGGAAGGTGAGCAAGGTTGAAAAAAAAAAACACTTGCTTACCTTGTACACGTACTATAATAATAAAACAAACAAAATAGGTTTGTTTTATATGTTAAATAGATATGGGCAAAATATGTAAAATAGATATGGGCAAAATATATTCAAATAGATATGGGCAAAATATGTTAAATAGATATTGGATACTCGCTACATCTAATTAAGATATCGCTAATTGTAATATTGCTAAAAACAGGAGATAAAAATGCAAAATACAAGGAAGTCATAATAGACAACCATAGAAAATCATGAATATGAGCTCTGCGTTCCTTGTTCAGGAGAAATACATATATATGTTTCATAGGGTGCTATGAGATATAGGTCGTGTGGGTGCATATATTTGAACGCGATAACGTTAAGGAGCTCATGTCTCAGAAAATCGGTGGCGTGCCACTAAAATCCTGATTGGTCGATGGGCTCATGATCTCACAGTTACATGACCTCACGCGGGATTTTCGAACAACCCACAACGCTCACGTCAAACGTGACGTCACGAGTGGATTGAAACCTATTAAAAAACATGCATGTAATGCAAATTAAAGGTCGCGGCATATATAAAATTGTTTCACTTTATGCAGTAATTCATTTACCTCAAAGAAGTATTGGTAGAAGTTTAGGAGGGCTTCGACCTACCACCCTTCAGTTGCGACAAGATGCTGACTAGGCCACGCAAGGCACTGCAGGGCTTGGGAACGAGCGGGAGTTTATATGTTTATATGTTTCGCTACCACGTTCCACTCTTGAAGGCGAAGCTTAAGCGTCCTTGAAGTTTCTGTTTCCCTTCGTTTCATTAGGGTTTCGTATCTGCATCGCTAGCAAGCGAAAAAAAAAGGTTTCTGTTCTTTATTTTATAAGTCACAGACACTAATACACGCAATTAATAGGCCTAAGTTCTAAAATAGTTCAGCTGCCCTTCCATGCCGATAGTGACCATACACGGGCAATCGGAGATAACAGACATGGGTCTTTATAGTAGATAATGACTGTCCCAAGAACGACACTCACCCTCTGAAGTTTTCGTAGGTGTCCTTAAAGCTCGCGGCTACCACCAGTGGCAGCAAGCAGAAGAGCAGCGGTTCCACCGGCGCCATTTGGGCGGTGATGGCCGCACCCGGAAGATAGCGCCTTCGCAGCCGCGGAATCAGTCATCTGGAAGCCACCGGGTATGGAACAGGACGCGCGGCGTCGCTCCCATAATTCGATTCTCCCTCCCACTCACAGGTGTGCCCTCTCTGCTAAGGTTAATGACATGACGCGGATGACTCGAAGAGAGGGCGTCCCGTTTCCAGGTGTTCCGTGTCTGGTGCGTCCTGCGAGCGACTCCGCGCACTGCGCGGATGTATACCGGTCGCTTGGGAGCGAAGATAACCGTGTATCGGAGGCGATGGCCGTTATGGGCGAGGTTTGGTGGCGAATCTGTGGATGTGTTCCCTGTCGTAACCTCTTGGCGTGGGAACTTTCTCCGCCCCATTCAGCTGGAACATTCCTCTGCTAAACATTTCCGTGTCATTTGAAACTGTGAAGTCCAATGAGGTCGTGGTTATAGTGTGATTCTGTGAAGTCTTTGTGTGTGCGTGTTTTCAGAGCTTCGGCTGTCGCCGTACTCCCTCTGCGGGACACGGCAAGAAACCGGAGAATTCCCTCGCACAACAAAACGTTATCTCCACATCGTTGAACGTTCCACCTCCGCCCAAATGTAGCGCCACACACTAAGAACATATTCGCCCTTAAGGGTGTAAATTAGCTTCCTCAGGGCTAACAGCCCAGAGCCTCGGTCACACTGCCACTACGCCATAGAAAAGACAATCTGCCGTCACAGGCGTCTTTCTTCCTCATGTGATGTCACATTGGTAACTCAAAACCTGACAGCAGACATGTTGGAAGCACTCATGAAACAAACATGCTGTGAACATGCACGAGGCGTGTCCGTAGATGCTTCTGTCGTCATGTCTCTTCGCTTCTTTTGTACGATGTATGGCAAGGGTGACTGCGGCTCCTCTGGTAAACTGCTCAAGATAGGACGGTGACGATCTTCGCAACCCTCCCATAGGAATATAGCGAGAAACAAGTCTACCTTAGGTGCAGGATGGCCAAGTTAGACATTTGCACGTCCAATTTAAAGGGTCACGGACGTGACGTAATGGCGTCTGTTTGGTGGAGCCAATTGACTCCACCAATCAGACGTCATTACGTCACTTCCGTGGCCTCTGAAAACATACGCGTAAACGTCCAAACTAGCCATCCAGTTCTCACATGCACAGAGGAGGCCAATGCAGACGCAATAAAACACGCACGGAGGAGGAATCGTGACCCAGTGGACCGCTCAACCGCCTTATAGACCGACGGCGCGGCTGTGACGTCACGTCGCAGCGGCGGCGCTGCTGTCGGTTATGCGAATCCGGTTTCTGCGCACGCGCAATGCCCGCACCTCATGCGGGCAAGCGCGGGCTCGTTTGTGTACAGTGTGTTGGCCTATAGGGGCGACAGATTCATAGACACTCATTCGCAGGTTATCCCCTTCGCGATTACTAAGGTTCCAACTAAGCTGCTTTGTTCTCGTCGCCATTTTACGCGAAGCATAATATAAATAAGCTCAATGATCGTATCGTCAAGTAAACAGCATTGATACGGGCAATAATGATTCGACCGCTAAAACAACCTCAAGGTAAACCTGTATGAAGTGGATTTCAATTTGGAGAGCATCCTTGAAAATGAATGTTCGCCTTACTTCACCCTTTTCCACACTCTTTCTACACCCTCTCAAAACTGCAGAATGTTCCACGCAATAACACCCTATTTAAAAAGTAAAAAGAAAAGTTTTCTTACTTGAAATAAGGGTGTTGAAAGGGTGTAGCCAATAACATATTAACACGGCCAGCATAAAGGTACCTTTAACATATATGTTACTTTGCAATCGGCGAGTCAGATCACGGTTCTGGATCGCGATCCAATGCCAAGCGCGGAGAATCGCGACCTGATTCACCGCTGACCACAAAGGTCTCTAGCTAAAGGTACCTTTATGATGGCGTGAATAAGGGTATACGTCTATAGAACACCCTTTTCAGGCTCTAAAAGGACACTGAAATAATTTGTTTAGGGTTCATTTATACACGCATTTTTTTATCACGGTAATACAAAAGTTAGTGCAATATTTACTCTACACAATTTAGATGGGATGGCCCGCTCTAGGCCCCGCCTAAGGACATAGCTAGCAACACTCCATTTCTCGGCCCTCATTCGTTGGAAAGATGGTGGACGTGTAGAATGTTCGTTGTAAAATTCTGTCTCCGTGCCGCGAAAGTATTTTATTTGACTTTCTTTTTTATGTTTGAGAAGGAATCTATAAAGATAGAATCATGATTTTTTTTTTCAGAAATATCACGAGATTGTCTTTTCCCGTTTGGTTTCCAACGATAATAAACATGGCTGCCGGCATTTGCAGCGAGCAATTGACACACTGCGTAGCAGGTTAACCGACATATTTTTATGAGGGGCGAGTCGTTTCGCGTCCACCAACATGTTCAGAGGAGGATAACTTGAACTGACGTGGTTTGCAACAAATCACTGTCGCAAGCACACGTCTTCGAAAGCGCTGTGTGAGTGTTTGTTTTCGTTGCGGGACTGGCGCAAGACAAGCGCTCCATGCACATCAACTATTTTGCTTGTTGTGGCTTGCGTTGTTTGTTTGCGCGTTTTGATGCTGAGCAAATCTGTCTCTTTCCCATGAAAGCTGCCCGCTACTTTGTGAGTTGTTCATCGAGGAGAAACAAGTAGTGCAAAGGGCAGGTATCCTGGGTTCTGCAGCGGTCCGAGAGATCCACCGCCACCCCTATACCCCACGCTGGCCTTTGCGGCAACCTCTTGGGTACTGTTTTCGGCCAGGCCTAGAGACTTATACGTTATGCACTGTCTTGACGACCAGCTTTCACATCTGCAGACCCTGCCTCCGCCCAACTAGAGTCGAAGCAAGCCAAATTGCGATTTCCATCAGTGCTCCGAACCCTTGGCTCCCCTTTAGGACCGCCCCAATGCTAGCTGCACCAATGATCAGGGACAGAAACACCCCGGCATCAACCCCTCACCCTCGCCCAGAACCGCTATCAAATTATCATCACAATTTTTTTAATTGATCTGTACCATTCCATCATCATTAGACGCGGCGCCGCAGGTTCTTCACGGTATAGGCGACTTGCCTTTCTGCGACGGTTCTCCTGAACTAAATAAATATCAATATGAATATCAATCAATCACAAAGTGTCGTGATTGCGACCATAGATTCTGTACTGAGAGGTAGCCTACCACAGGCAAGAATTTGCGCTCTATTTCGTTGGAAGCATCTGCGTCCTCGTATTGCATGAGGCTTGTCCAAGCATGTTTCCGTCATTTCTCTTCGGAGTGCAATATGAGCTCTTAAGTTTTGAGCAGAGTACCTGACTTGCTAAAGCGAATGTTTTTAAGTCGCGTTTTAATTGTTCGTCATGACGCTCACCCACCTTGCTCGCCGAGGCTATGCACGAGAACAACAAAAACAAACAAGACTGAAAAGACTGTATTTATTTATTATTTATTTCACGTCTTTTGGCTGCTTTTCACCGCACATCGACAGACTCTGACAGACCCTCATATTAGACCGTGGCCTCGTGCTTGATGGAACCCGAGAACGCCACTTCCTCGCTCGCTGCGGCATAGGCCCGTAGCTCTCAAGTTTTGACAGCGCTCCAGGCGAGCAAAATAAAATATTTGGCTCGCGTTTCGAACGTGCGTCAAAACGCTTCCTCACCACAGATTTTTTATACTCCCGTTCCATTATAAGTGATAGCGCTAGCAGAGGCTACCGAGCGAGCTCCGAGCTTTCAGTGTCCCTGCCAAGCACGCGCGCTCGTGCAGTGCGAGCATCGTTGAGGGGAACATGCTTTAGCAAGTATAGCTTCATCTTCGCTATCGATAAAGGAAACATACGGGCTCACGGAAGCTATGAAAAGAGCCAATAAATAAAAACCAGAAGGAATGTTTAATGGGACGCTGAGGCGCGAGCTGCACACTTCTTTTTTATTTTAGTTCTTTTTTTAGACGTTTTTATCCCGCGTCTGCGATGCTGAAAGACGCCTGCATTGACCCCGTAAGTGATGACGTCACAACATGGCGTTTGGGTCCAAACAAACCGTTGCTAGGGACGTTGCTGTGGACAAATGCATGGAGACTCCACATGAGGCTAGATTTTTGCCTACAAATAAGTAAATAATTTTTTGTAAGCAACCTAACTTTTTGATATCTAATTATGAAGATGTTCTTGTCGTCTCAGTGTCATATGTGCAACGATGAAATTCATTTCTGAAGTCTTACACTCCGCTTTGCTTTGGTAGCAGACGACACGATAGATTTGCTGGCCTCTGTTGCAGCGGAGCGTCTTCATTGAAATGCGTCGGTGAACAAGCGGCAAAAACAAGTGGATTGCCGTGGCCGCAGAGGCTCCGCAATGTGCGTTTTTTTGTTGTTTCCTGTGAACAACCCAGCTTAGTTACGAGGGTGAAAATACAGTAAAATCAAACCACGTCACGCAGATCAGTTACGACGACGACCTGAAGTGCATTACCGGCGTAGTGCAGGCCACCATGAGAAACAAACCGTACGCCGTCGAGGTAAGTCGTTTTCTTATTATTATTATTATTGTGGTTGTCAGGTTATTAAAGAATTCGCATGTCTATCGCGATTTCGCAGTATTTTTGCTTTTTTCCCCCTTGGTATACATCAAAGTCCGTGGATGTGCTCTTTTGGTGAAGATCTTCATCGATACCCGCGATGCGAGTACAGTCTGTAATAGACTCACCTTATGTTTTTTATCCAGTTCTTTCGCGCTTTGGGGTCTTGCGGAAATCTGAAGAAACTGCAAGAATCTCTCTCACGCGATGGTTACAACCAGGTATACGAAGCACCCTCGCATAGCGCGAGTCCGCAAACAAAATTTGGGATCTCAACCGTTCGCCTGAAGTGCTTTTCTCGCGGGTGCAATGCGATCTTTTAGCAGACTATCATCTCGATCGACGCCCGGACTTTCGATAAACCATATTTTGCATCGCACCCCTACTATGAAATCTTATGGGTGTATGAAACTCATTATATTTCAAACAAATGCGATGTCCGAGTATCATCCTTTATTCACACGATGCAAACGACGGCCCCACTTGGGCGGCGGGCGGGCAGCAGACAGCATATCACTTGTATTCGTCGTTCTGCCGCAGGCGCAGACCTTCATGACCGGAAGTTGCAGCTGGCAGTATTTCAGAAGACGAGCGATTGCCGGGCACACGCCTCGTCGAAACACATGGGCGTTATCTCAAGCTTTCTATATCTGGTGAGTTTCAGTGAAGTTTCAGTCCTCTACCTCTGATTTTTTAGCGGTCGGGTTTTCGCAGCGAAACCGAGCCACATGTATTCGTCCAACAACGACCTCAGCAACGGTTTGGTTGGACCCATGACGTCACACTTACGGAGTCAATTTTGAACGCGGCACGCGCAAAATCGAACGTTACAAAGCGCCGCCCAAATGGTGCTGCCAACGCATAACATGGTCACGTCTTGCGGCGAACGCGCTCGCGCCTCCTGCCCGAGAGCAGCGGGTCTATTCCTTTTCCCTGGCTCCCACGTTCTTTCATTTGTTTGGCCGACGGCCGAAGCGTGATGGTGATGCGCTAATAAAACACGTCAATCTACGGACCCACAAACCTCCTGTGTTTCTACGTGGTTCCCCCCCCCCCCCCCCCCCGAGAAGAGCCCACAAGCTCGCACTGGTCATCCGGCTATGTGAAATGCTTCAGAACTTTGATTTTGGAGAACAGCGGGACGGATCAGCTGTATCTATAACGTGTAAAACCAGGGTACAAGCAAAAAAAGTTTTATTTAAACTTTATAAAAAAAAAATTATTTTTCATTTTTATTTTTTAGTGTTTCATTAAGGGTTTACGAGAGCAGCAGACGCCGCTGTGGGTGGCGGTCTGCACGGTTTCGCAAAGCGATGACTACTGCGTTCGCTCAGAAACGCGTTTCTCGCAACTTCACACAAAGATGGCAGCACGCAGGAGGCGACTATTAAATTGGCCTACTTTTTCCATTGACCAGGCAATGCGGAGAGCAAAGTCGTCTGCTTCTTGCGCACAGAGGTGGCGAGCGACGTCGGAACGACGCCGTGCTCTGACTGGCTCTGATTGAAAAGATGGAGGCAGACCACAAAGCAAGCAGCCTGGAGCTCTACCCACTGGCCTTCAATCAGAGCCAATCAAGAGCTCGGCGTCTTTCTGACGTCGCCCGAACTCCTGCAAAAGAAGCAGACGTGAAACGTGCGCTCCGCATCGGGTACTAATGTGACGTCTGGATATGGCGAAAGTCAGTCAGTCCCTGATGGGCGCCTCGTGTCTCCGCTGTGGATGAGAAATTCAGCCAATCACAGAACCCCGCTGGCCTGGGGTCTTTCAACGTGCGTCGCCCAGTAGCAGCGCGTGCACATAACGGCAGACTTGTACGATGCACATTCAGATCGAAACCGAGCAGGGTCAGGAGCGAACATCGTCCACAGCGCGAAAAGCAGCCACGGTCTGACGCCAGTAGTCTGTGACTGGTTGATTTCCTGCTTCGCCTCGTTCCATCGCTTTTCGGTGGGTCGCGCGTTCCACTCAATCGGAACTCCGGCCGGACGGCCGCGCCTTCCCACGCCGGTGTTTGTTGTAAGCGCGTTGACCGGCAGCTCGAACGACTCATTTGCGGCTACAACGCTAATACAACCTGAGGCGTCAGCAGGCAGAATCGCAGACGCATAAATCTCCAGCAGCTCTGCTTGATTTGCACGTCGCTTTTTGCGGAGTTCTAACACTTAATTACCGGTCTATTGGCAGCATCTTTTGTTCCGCAAAGCCGGTTCGTTACGACTCGCAAACTTCGATTACCAGACCCAGAGCATTACAACCTTCTTATAATCTTTCAAGCGAGAAAACTTGTTTGCACCTTGGTTAAGCATATGAGACTGGCTCTGGAATTGCCTTGCCACGAGCGAAGGCGTTCCAGTCTTTCCGAGATAAAACGCGCAGGTACAATCTGGCAACAAATGGTCGACACTGCGAAAAAGGTTTAGAGTCAATAGTAAACCCCTGCCGCACACGCGTAAAAACATATAAAGGACGTTTTTTTGTTGTTGTATAGGCACACTGAGCGCTGCGGTTGACTATAGGCGCTAAATGACCATTGCAATTTTTTTTCACAGTGGGAGGCAATGGGCTACCAATGTTGACATAAGGGGAAATCAACCGGGGGGTTCTGCACGTATTGCTTATGTAAAGAGTTCTATCAGAGGAAACCCTACACGGTGGAACGCATCTTCCGGAGTGGTGCGCTTACTGCGTTTACCCGCTCGCCGCCTGCCCTGCAAACTCGGTATAAACTTTTTTTTTATTATTTTATTTTATTTTTGTAGGTAGGTAGTGTGTTTCATTTTACGTTCTGTTATTGACATATCCGTTGCTTCTGAAAAAATAAAAGGCTTAACTGAATGGCTCGCGGCAAAATGTCGAGAAAATATACTATACAGAAATTCTTATGTTGCTTTCTCAAAAGAGCAGAACAGCCATCAGATCTGGTTTACAGGTTAAAGCCGCCAAACAAAATCCACGTCTTCCGCGGCACGTGTGTCTTTCCATGCTCTGCTACTAAGTGCGTTCTCGTGTTGTCTTGATAATGCCGGAAATGATTCTCGTCTGCGAACACTTAAAAATAACAATCAATTCTCGTTGAATACTTGAAATAACAATCAATTATCGTGTCAAATATCAACAGCCGCAGATGTTAGCATCATAAGAAAATGGCCCATAGCTTCTTCATCGTACGGCGTGAAGCAGAGCGTGAAATGTTCCGGTATTGTGCCCAAGACTTGTAGCATAGAAAAACGCTCGTTCGGGATTGAACGAATTAATTATTTGAAAGACTTCATCGACAGCAATGGCACATCAAGCCAGATGCAACTCTTATCCAGTGTGTAAAAAACCTTCCACGCCGTATGTGGAAAAAGGACGCCCAGCGCTTGTTGGGCGTGGTAACGTCACTTTGGCCAGTTTGCGCACTTCTTGGTCAGAGAAAGTCCGTCTGTTACGTGACTTGTCAAAAAGAGAGTATTTTCGATTGAAGCATCATGCATGATAAATGTAATGAAAAATACATGTGTAACTTAAGCTAGCTAGAGGCTCAATACTGGTCCTTTGCAACAACAATACAAATGTCATATATATCAACGGATGCATCAACTTTTTGCCTCTTGGAGCGGCACTTTCTCAGCTTCTGACGAGAAAGATTGGCGGCCGCCGCTTATAGCTCACGAGTACTTTCCAGATGCGAAGGCTTAAGCATGCACAAATAGAAAGAAGACCTGGGAACAACGTTTGGCTGTGAACGTTCCTGCAGGAGTTTGTCTATGGAAACCGCATTACCCTCAAAACTGGTCATCGCCATTTCTTGCCAGTATAGCGCGGAAAAATGCGGGAGACATGCCTCCACGGCTTGAGAGATTTTTTTTTGCGGCTCATGCAATCTGATCACAATGCCAAGTTTGTTCCCGGAAAACAACTACTGCAGGCTGACACACTGTCCCGATACGAACACCCTCTGACGCTGGTACAAGCGAATATGCTGAAGAAGTGGTCATTGATGCTGATGGAGTGTTAACAAGCATTGTAAGAGATACGACGACGACAAAGCTAGCTTCTGCAACTTCGCAGGACGAGGATTTACGTAAAGTCCAAAGAGCACTCGAGAGAAATGGGGCAGTTGAAGGTAGAATGGCTCCTTTTGCATAGGATATGTCTTGTTTGCGAGGCACAGCTATGCGCGGACCCAGAGTTGTAATGCCGAAACCATAAAGAAGAGAAATGCTACAAAGCCTTCACGAAGGACATTTAGGGCTAAATAAGTGCAAGGTACGTGCTAGATTGTCAATCTGTTGGCTTGGCATGAAAGCTGACATTGAAACGATAATTGGGAGCTGTGATACCTGCAGCATATTTGCATATAAATAACCCCCTGAATTATTGTTGAATACGAACACACCTAGGCAGCCATGGTACCTCGTGGGCGTAGATTTTTGTAAATACGCCGGCAAAAGGGATATCGTCAAGTATGATGCGTACTCGTATTATCCAGAGGTTTAGTTGCTTTCAACAACTTCGAGTAAAGAGTTCTCGAAAAGACGTCTAGTATTTTTGCTATGCATGGTATTGCGCTTGAAGTAGTACAGGCCGGAAGGGGGCCCGCAACTTAGGTCCCATCAGTCTCAGCACGTTTGCTAGAGTATATAGCTTTGCTCACGTCATTTTCAGTCCCTGGTTCCTGAGGTCGAATGGCTTCGCAGAAAAGTGGCGTCCAGGACATCAAGAGGTTATTGAATAAAACCAAGAACGCAAGCGAGGACTTTTGGGTAGGATTTTCAAACTACCGAACAACCACTCTGGAAGATGGGAGACTGTCCATCGGATTTCCTAATGAGACGGAGGCTGAGTAGCCGAATTCCAGACTTGAGTATGCCCGCCTCCTCAGAGGTACGAAGGCATGTCCAAAACACGAAGCTCTGCCGTGGCCTCCAGCCTTGCGGCGATGAGACAAGGCGTAGCAGAATACAAACCACCAACAAATAAAGCGACCCTGCACAGGTTCAGGAAAACGTAGTGCCAAGGTCTCTACAAGATGCTTACAGGACAAGGCATAGAGTTGCGGCGTAACAGGCAGCACCTGAGGAAGACTTGAAGAATTTCGGCAAAGTCACGACTCACGAGCCTGAGGACACAAAACCGGGAGTGCCAGATCCGGCGAATGAGGGCTAATCGACGCCATTTTAACCTCACCTGGAGTGTCGACACAACCCAATGAACTTTCCGGCATAGGAGGACGAGCCAGTAAATAAAACACTCACCTGGAGAGTTGGACACGGCCAAAACGATCCACCGGCATTGACACTTCGTAGGTTCCAAAGAACGATGCAAAAAAACACCGACGCGACTTTCTTATGATGAAGACCTTAGACAATTTTCAGACAGCATATCTGCGCTTATGTGTAATTTTCGCAGTTTCCGTTTGTTCTGCTAGATGTTTCCGCTCTTTTTTAGGGGAAGAAAGATGATCAGACAGTGGCACGAGACTGAGAAGTATGAGGTGTCTTCTAATACATTCTTTAGTTTTTCCAATCGGCACGTCCATGTCAACTCATATTCGAAAATCACTAACTGTGGACTGGACGATCAATGTTTTTCTTAGCGACAGCATAAAAAATCCCCTTTTTTGTTGTGTTTACACTGATGCCCTAGTTACACCGACACTCTCAACTGTCACTTCAACCTAACAATCGTTGAGTTCTCCCAACTGTCATTGAGCTCAACTAAGTTCTCCCGGTGTTACACGGCACATAGCGACCTAACAACTTCAGTTGTTGAGATGTGCGTCAATTGACATAGTTGCGCGTTTAAGGGCGAACAACATCCAGGTTTTGGCAACTTGTATCGAGGGGAGTGTGCCACAGTTTCGGCAAAAGCCAATTTGTTCTCTGCGGAATCATTGCTTTTATTTTAAATGTTAGGCTGCGACTGATATCAGTTTCGGCCACCGCTCGCGTCTCGCAGTTTTTTTTGTATTTTTTTTTAAAGCTCTACAGGTTTTATTTAAAAAAAAAGCCGTGAAAGCCACATTTACGTGGTTTGTGCAGGCGTGTTATACGGCCAGGGGGACGCATAAAGTTATGGGTGGCTGGTCATAAGTAACGATATATTGGCTAATTAAGGTAAAATTTGTCAATTAATTTTTTAACCATAGTGAAAATTAGATATATGGATTCTAATAAAACTTTGCTGAGTGTTACTCAAGAAACCACAAAATCAACAATCTTATGCCGAATACGCCGACGCTGTGAAAGCGTTGTAGTGCGCTAAAGGTACAGTCGCGTGCGAGCGTGCGGCTTTCTCCGGGGAGCGCCAGACTGGCGGCATCTCGCGGAAACCAACAGCCCCTTCCCCCGGCAAATGCCGAGGCGCTCCCGCGCCAGCGGTCGTCGAGCGGTCGGCCTCCGCGAGCGATCGCTCACGTGATCGGTCCCAGTGAGCACGCGCTGCGGAGCTAAATCGAGCGTACCGCTCCCCGCGCTACCGCTTCCAGGTCGTCTCGCTCCTGCTTTCGAACGGTTTCGGTTCCTCTATTGCTATCTCAGCTCAAAGCATGGAAGCTCACGATCGGAGACTTCGCGCTTTGACAAAAATGGATGGTTAACTACTTGATTAATGGCAACCGCCCACGTTGAGACACAATTTATATTTCCGTGCCAGTTATATAGCCCGATGAAGACAAACCAGATGTACCATAGTACGAGCCGTAGGATGCTGACCAAGCGACACTAAGCACGCATGCCGCATAGCGATCGCCTATCTCCGAAGGCGACCTCCATCTGCGGAGTGTTTCGGCGTGTTGTCCTCTAATTGTTCCACCACGTTGCAGGGACCACAAAACGAACAAACGACATTCCTAGCTCTTTTCATCCGAATAGGCGCGCACAACGCCTTCGACGTAACGCAATCTCTTGGCCCTCTTCGCAAGGCCAAACAAACGACTCGGCAAACACTTCGCTGAGAACGGCTGTCTCGTCGTCACTCGAGCTGGAGCCAAGCTAATATCTTCGTCGCTGTCACTGCTTTTATTAGACCTCCTGAAATTAACTGCAACAACGTCATCGCCGCAGTATGCTCGGGCGAGTCGGTCATGACGAGGAAGAGAAAGCAAGCAAAGCAGAGAGCCCACCCAGCAATCAAAACAAAAGCCGCGAAAGTCTTTCACTCCCCCGCGGGAGCATCGATAACGAGAAGTGAAGCGGTTGCGAGAGACGACTACAGATCGTACTCCTCCGAAAAAGGCCGCGCGGAGATTTACTACCCGGACCGGCCGACGCGCTCCGCCATTTTTCCACGGAGCAGTTGGAGCCGCTCGGCGAAGCGCCCCACTAGCTCCAGATCTACAAGCGGCACACGGAGGGCCTTTGCTCGCATCTCGCGAGGGAAACAAGAGTCCGCTCGGCGAGCGTGCGCCGAGCGCTCGCTATGTGCAAGGGGAAGGGGCCACTCGCTCAGGTCACGCTGCGCAACGCCCGAACGGCCCGCTCGAGGGTGTCCTGCCCACTCTATCAGCTTGATTAAGCGATAAAAAGCAAAGTGCTTCATGATATATTTTTGCTTTTTGATGACGACATCGTTGATAACAGCCTTCATGCGAATAGTTTGTTTATTGTTCGTCGCCATGATGTTTGCCAGCGTTGCAGCAGATACCCGCATTACGCCGCCAGTTGTGGTGGTGGGGCTTTTATGGCGAGCGCCGTTACATGTTGCGCACGGCGGGCTGGCGCATTCTGTTAACCTTACCACCGCTGCCGTTGCCAGCTGCCGCTGCCGCGTTACGGTAGAATGTATTCTTCTGCTCATGCACCGTATACCAGGCAAGCAGGCAGTGGGGACGGGTATCGCAGTGGGGTGGTCCTGGTGGTGCCGGCGGCGTGTGGATGATCACAGTAAGGAACACCGTCGTGCGTTACCCTCCGCCAGCTGCAAACCTGCCGAGGCTATACCGCCTGCGCCAATGGCTATGGCTGGAAATCCCGCAGTCTCGTAGCAGGTGCCGACGGGCGTTCTGGACAGCAAACGATCTGGAAAACCCTGTCCCAGCGCTGCTGCGCCTCACACGCAACAAAGTCTGCATTACTGGTGTGTTTTCACGACCACGCTCAGCAGTTTAAATTGAAGCGTCTACTGCTTTAATAAAGATAATGGCTCATGCCTTGGTTGCAAATGATCCCGTTGACTGGTCTACCTTTTTTGGCAGCACTAACTGCCTGCAAGCTGCATATAGCAAACCTTATTTTGGATATTGCCATAACATCTTTATTCAAGAAAAGAAGCTATAACGATGATACCACAAAAATCTGGTTAAATTCTTTTTTGAATTTCTATTTGAAAATTTTCTGAATCGTGTTGGATACAAACCACGATGTTTTGCTACATGATTTATTTTGTAGCTATTTGCTCTAGTTAAAATTGGCCGCTAAATTTTTTAGAATTCCCTTCTTACATAATTTTTTAAATTCCTTCTTACTTAAATTTTGTTGAATTCCTTTTGACGGAACCGCAGATTGACGTTTAAAAAAGACACTCAGTTTTTTAATACATATTTTGAGTTTTGTTAGGAAATAGTGTCCCCTTTGGTACATACACATCCCTAGATGCATTGGAAATAAGCCTGACATATGAGCAACATCAACACAAAACACAGACCCATTCATAGGGCTATATAGCTTCATATTGAAGGTAATCATTTGGTCGGTGACCACACTCAACACTGCAGGTTCCAGTATTACTATATGCGTCTCTCGAAAATTGATCAAGGAAGACGGTACCGAAGTTCGTGGACTCTATCTCTTACTAAAAACGTGGTACAACTAATAATAATTCCGCGTAGTCGCTAAAACAACATCACGAGCGGCACTAGAACCGTCAGCTATTGCTTCTCTGCATAGCGCATAAGGACCGTAGTCAAGGCGGTTGCTCCACTTTAAAATAGTTTTTTGCTTTACTTTCACTAGTTTGATTGGGTGTAAGGCCACGATAGTACTTTAAGTGAGAACAGCGGAGCGTGTTTTTCAACGCCCCGCCTCCATGCACGTGCCCCATGCCTTCCGTCGTAGCTTTGACTGCGCGCTCGAGCTCGAGGGGCGCGAGACGTCAGGCGTTGTCAGCCAGGATAGAAGGCTCGCGCTGGAGCAGGAGACTGAAGCTCCTCTAGGTTGTAATTTGTCAAATAATAAGGAAACTTAGTGGCATAGCATTTAGATAATATGTACCATGTTCAATAAAAAGTCAACAGAAAGTCTGCGTATTTCTATTGACACTGGCTACATAAAATGTGAATATTTTCAACACGAAGTAATAGAACGTATGCAGTGGCTAAATTTGACGCTTTCATGACGTCCAGCAGAAAAGATCAATGTAGAGTTAATAGAAAGCCAACAGCTTTTCTTTTGACTCAGGCAGAAAAGAAAATAATCAAAAAAGTTTTAACACAAAATCAACATAAACTTTCTGATGATATATCAACAGGAAGTTAAAAAGTCAAATAAAGTAATCAGAGTGAACAAGAAGTCAACACATTTTCAATAAAAAAGATTTTTAAGGTTATGAACCATATGTCCATCATCGTCATGCGGACCCCGCACGTATGACCATCATGTCTTCAGAATTTTTTTTCTTCTTTTTAATTTAATATAAAGAAATAATATCAATAAGCTTTCATTTTTTTAAATAACTCTAAAAAAAAAACGTCGTTAGAACTTCTCTTTAGTTTTTTTATAATAAATTTTAAAACAAAATCTTCATTTTCTTTTAATTTTGCGAGCCTTTAGAAAAACATCATTGCTTCCTTTTTAATTTTTTTTATAAATAAGTCTACAGAAAAGAAAACCCTCTGCTTTCTTTTGAAAGTTTTACAATAATCAAAACAAAGTGCACGTTTCAAAAGAAATTCAATGGATTCGAAGATAATGAGGTGGTAAAGGTATTGAACCCTGTTTTTGTAAGGGAGTTTAGCGCACCGTACAGTCGGATAATGGAATAAGTTACGTAGAAAGCTTGTGATGTTCTTATATGACAGTACAGTTATCGACACGGAAGTTGTCCTGGCATTGATGATAGCTACAAGACGCAATGTTTTCGATTTCATTTTTATTTTGCTGTTTTATTTAGAGGATTCAGCCTTTTGAAATTTGATGTTTTCTGGTGCAATTCGTGGTGTTGAAAAATTACCCGCTTATCAGAGCCTATGTTGAAGGAAACAGGATTTAGTAGGATATTTCTACCTTCGAGAGTAGACATACGAATGCCTGGAAAAACGTTCTGGCAGCGATAAAGAAGGAAACAGGGATAAGAGCTGGTTCGAAGAAAGTAAGCCTGCCGACGTTCCGTGGAGCCCCGATAATAGATAGCACAAAATAAATCTCCCGATTAAGTATCTCTCCGAAAACTTTGACTATAAATACTATCTCTGTTCTCAATAAAGATTGTTTTTCTTTTTCCTTCTTTTTTTATCAGAGAACTTTAATTGAAACCTTTGGTTGTCAATTCTTTGCAAATTGTAACCCTGAGGAAAGCATATTTTTCATTGTTCACGAGCAAAAGCGGAATAAATGAGATAATAAAACAAAACGGTTCAAAGTTTTTACATGCAGTATATCATTCTCGTATGATGACATTTTTACAAACAGTTGACCCAGAACGGAATTGAACGGGTCGACAGAAAACAGCACGCAATACGCTGGCAGTGTTAGTTTCCTTTTTTTATTCTTAATGGGCACAATAAAACAACAATGTACAAAAAGAATGGCGGTCGGAAATGTTTTTATTCTACCAGTAGCGGATAGGCAGGTAAATGCAGGTCATGAAGAATGCTGAGGAAGGGCGCGCAGCCGCTGGAGTTAGACCGGTAATAATCTGAAAAAAAAGCATTCCACACTTATTTGATAGGATATTATCAACACGACTATAGACGTCTGCAAGCATGGCGTCCCGACTGGTGACCCATGCGTGCAAGCACGGCGACTTGCGCGTGAAAATAGCTTTGGCATGCCTGCATTGCATACACTTGCTCATACGGAGGAACATGGCGACCTGCAAATGCCTACAACACAATCGTCTTAAAAATACAAAA
>JAZHYW010027387.1:0-19261 GCA_037355805.1 Ixodes ricinus | reverse complement strand
AGAGAAAGAGAAAGCCCCATTGAGTCAGTGGGATATATGTGCGTGTCTGGGGAGCTGGTATTATGAGTCTCTCTAAGGTCATGACCGACCGAGACGTACTGTCCAGGAGCTCGAGGAAGATTTGAGGCGGTTCCGATCGCCATCACCGTTCTGGAGGCGGCGACGACATGATGCCTCGTGCATACATCCCAGCCGCCTTCGGAACTCTTCGAGGTTGCTGAGCAGCTCGGAGGCTAGTGGCGGAAAGGTGGACAACTGGGTAGCAGTCGACGAGGAGTTCGTGGAGCCGCTGCCCAGCAACAAGCTGCAGAAGATGAGAACGCGAATCCCGACCCGTCGACGCTGGACGTGTGGTCGACTGCGCTGTCACCCCTATCAAGTGCCCGAAGAAGATGCGCAGCTGCTTCGCTCTCAATCACCCAACATGATACGTCATGCGAGATCATCCAGCTGCGAGAGTACGTGGTCGCGGCGGGTGTGTACCGATCCAAATCACCAAAGCGCTGCATGTGACAAGTCGCAATGCCTGGGCATCGTCGAGTATAGCCTGAAGAAGCATAGGCGTTGTCGAAGCCTTGTCAATGTGACTGCGGTTTCAGACTTGACTCTTCCGTTCGCGGCCACTGAGCATGAAGAGAGGAGCGACGCAAGACTATGTTTAGCCGATGCTCGCCAAAAACGAATTCTGGTGGAGACGCATTTGTTTCCCCGAGAAATCCAGTGTGGCTGGATCAGCACCTCTCCGTTCAGAAAGGACAAATTCAGAAATTCAGCTTCAAGCGTCCAAGAAAGTCAACTAGACTGGGCGTATTCCGTTCGTAGAAACAGTCAAGAAACGTCCGCATCTCAACCTCGAAAGTGTCTGGAATTAAGACCGGACTATCATGAGCGTTTTTATGATAGAAAAGACGCGAGAAGCCAGCTGTCAGTGCCAGATCTGTTCGACAACAACCATCGACAGCTGACTTCAGACGTAATACGGACAAGCAAGCCAAAATATTGCACTGGCACCTCGATGTCTGTTTCACCAGTATGGTTGGAAAGCTTGGAATTCAAGATAGAGAACGCGATGGAGGCTTTCACTATATCGAGTAGCGGTCTGGGAAGAACTTCACCATCGTTGCTTGAACTAGACAGCAGCACAAATTTCTCCGCATCTTCAGCTGGTGGTATGGCGTATCTCTCGGGTTCAGGATCTCGTCCTGCTAGGAATTCTGATGAGGACATTCCTCTCACACCGCTGTCTTCCATTAGTGGCGTCACATCCACAGAAGGTGCAAACACAAATTCGATCACCCCTGAAACTGTTTTGCACACTCCCGTGATTTTACCGCATAACAGTAATAACCCAGAAAAAGTTTTATCTATGCAAGACTCTGCTCACACTCCCGACATCAGCAAGGAGACTAATCAAGGTGTCGGTGATTACTCGAACGTTCGTTCCAAATCGCGGAAAACATTCCAAGCGATGCTCGGGCGAATATCTCCTGGACTCAAAGAGTGTGCTGTAGAACTTCCTCCAGTTCAGGCCCACATATTCCAGAGCCACAGTATGCGAAAGGGCGGCTTCCGCAAAATGCGGGGCGAGCACACGTCACCCGTTGTAGGGTGCCGACTGATGTGCCCCAAGGAACTAACACCTCTTTCAGCTTCGATACACTCTCTAGATCCTCGAAAGGGACGGAAGATTCACAGCCTCCCCTACTTGAACGTTCTTCCCTTGCGGGATGAACAACATAAAGCAAGACGGAAAGCATCTGCTCAAAGTGCTCAGAGCAACAGGAGCCAGCGGCTTTCTCCCACTGTACAAGGCAGATGATGCAAAACGCCCGCAATCACCTCCTCGGCGTTTCCATTGCAGTCAGTCGCACAAATTCGTAGGAGCCATGGACTCTCCTAGCGTCATTGTCAAGAAAATAAACAGCACTACGTTGCTCGAAGAACCTCCAACTGTAGAGTCACAGCAGCCATTCAGACAGATCATACTGTGCAAGCGCAAGTTGCTGCTGTACCCATTCATTACGGTACTGGCGCTGGCATTAATATTTGCAGGCACATCCACGCTCTTTCAGAACTCGAAGCCTACTCTGCCTCTACGTAATCATACTGAGCATTCATCCAGAATATTGTCAACGGGTAGAAATAATACCACAATATATCACAACGCTTCCAAAGAGGACTACGATACCTGCTCTACGATCCCTTGCAAGCGGGATGGAGCCTATCTGCATGGTCTTTTGTCCTGGCATCTAGACCCTTGTGACAACTTTTATCGGTTCGTCTGCAGTCGCTGGAAAAGCGTCGCTAGTGCCACCAACACTGACCTGAAACTTGATGTCTCGGCCACTGTATGGGACGATCGGAGCCATCATCTGGAATACAGTGTGCACACTCTTTTGCAAAGAAGTCACACTGCGGAAGACCTAACACCACTCAAACGACTCTTCTACGAGTGCATGAATACGCCCAATTGGACACCGATGACTGGGTACCGATGCTCGAGCTACTATGGCTAGTAGGCCTGGAAGGTTTTCCATTTAGCTCCTCCCTACACCGAAACAGCACCTCAATATGGACGGTGGCCGCCAAAGTGCTCAAGATGACAGGAGCCGAAACGCTACTGAGCATGTCCACCTTAGCACATCCATCGAAGGCGAACGCGGGCATTATCAGCGTTGGTCCGCCCGATATGTTGGCGCCAAAAGGCAGCTCTCAGCAGCAGGCAACGCAGTTTTACAACAGTACAGCCTTCGCCTGCATGATTGCTCTTAAGAAACAGCGCAACCCGTCTATCTACTCACTCGAGGTGGCTTCTTCGCGTGGCGTCTCGAAGAGCTCGTCTACACCCACACAGTGATGGCTGGACTGCCGAAGCGCCGTATACAACCTCTCAAGGCGCAACCCGAGGTTTCTAGTTTTCTTGGCGAGTTTTTTCCTAGCAGCGGCTCGGCGCTATACATCGGTAGCCACACAGAAGTCCTGGTTCGTTCTCCGGTCTTCTTTGACGCCATGATTAGCCTGGTGCTTTCCACTGAACCGTACATCCTCATGAACTATATCGGATTTAGGTTGATGATTGCAGTAGCTGCTTTCGCGCCTTCCTCAGGCCGTCTTCTTATGCAGACTATGGTGGAACACCAGTATGGTAGAGCACGACCCTCACTGCCCCGATGGAAACTGTGCATCCGTACGGTAGAAAGGGCGATTCCCGACTTGTTTTTGCACGCAGTGCGGCTCGCCTACAAGACCCAGTTCGCCGTGGACTCTGTGCAGAGGCTGCTGGATTCGGTCAGGCAGTCACTTGCCGGTGACTTGGACAAACTGGCCGTCCTTGATCGAGAATCGCGCGCCCAGGCTTTGGCACTGCTGAATGTCACACAGTTTCGACTTTTTAGACCATCATGGCTGACCAACAAGGCAAAACTGGAAAGCTATGTGAGCGCGTTGCCTCGCGTAGTGCGAGGCCAGAACCTGCGGTCCTTTCACGCGCTTCTGCAGTCACAGCTTCGCTGAGAGGCTTCGCCGAGATCAGGCCGACCGGTGGCAGGGTTCAGCTTTTGACCACGATTGCAGCTATGACGGAACGGTGGTGTTTGTGCCTGTTCTCCTTTTTAATCTTTCTGTGTTCAACCGTGGCGCTGACCAGAGCCTCGGTTTGCCACACGCTGGCGTGCGCCTTGCTCGTTGCTTGCTGCAGCTGCTACTGACCAACATCTCTCAGGGCGCGACTGCCGCCGGCGGACGCCCCTGGTGGCCCGACATGGCCAGCTCGTTTCTAGCCGACTCCCAGCTCTGCTTCCAACAGTACGGCCTGCTACATGTCAGCTCCCTCCAGTTGCTCGAGTACACGGCCGCCATCAAGCCCGCCATGGATTTGTACCAGGAGGACAAGCGAATCGACATTCGCTTCGAAACACTTCAGCTTACAGTGCCGTGCACCTTTTTTATGTTTACTACGCCCTTTCTTTCTGTCAGAGTCAAAATCGGACAACGCCACCGAGGTGGCTGGTTATTTGACCAACGTGCCACTCTGGAATAACCGTCTGTTTCAGGAGACTTTTCGTTGTCCTGTTGGTTCCAACATGAATCCTTACTCTAAGTGCGTTCTCTGGCGGGAAGCTCACTATAGGTAGTCCGAGTAACTGAATTGAGTGCAATCATATCCATCCGGTTTTTGCGAACATTCGTCAGTGCGCTTTTGCTTGGACATATTTATTTTACGCGAGCTACAGTAGTGCTGGCGTTGACAGTAACAGCGCGAATCACTATATAGTTGCGTTAAAGCTTGAAGGAATTCTGGCGCTGCCATATTAAGGACGCTGAAGGACCGAGAACTCGCGAAAAATTACAAAGGCGTCGTCATCAAACGGAATAGAACGACTGCAGTAGAATCTCGGTGGATATATATATATACATATACGTTGAAAAACGTTAAGCGTTCTGCAATGGTTGCTACCATGTCAAGGTGTGTAAATAAAAATCATGGTTAAAAAGACGTGAAGATAAAGCTCTTAACGCGCCATCGCATAGCACGTAAGATTAGTTGTGCTGTCAGTGTTTAATAACGTACGTAACCTCTCATAAAACGAGAAGTGCGCAGGCGGTGGCTTGTTTTTGACCGAACTGGCTATAACAAAATTGGCACCCATACTCCTGTTCCCCTACTTGGTCCGATTGAAATTAGCTTTAACAAGACGTGAGCTTAAACCTTAATCATGGGTTTAACGTGAAATGTGCCAGTAAATGCATCGATTTTAAGGTCGGCAGTGACAATCTGTTACAACAACGGAAATTAATTCGGGAAAAACATTTCATGCACTGTCCACTTAAAAGAAAGCTCCAACCTACCTTCCACTCATCTTGTTTCTATTTTAAATAGCTGTGGTGTCATGTACATACGTCAAGTGTTGGCTACACAGCACATGGGCGGTGAGTTCACTTTCACCCCACCAGCCGACTATGGGGCACAAATTATACGACTGTGTACGGTTCGCCTACTAGTTCAAGGGTGTCAAATGATGATCAAGAGTTGCCGGCAGATGTCAAGGGCGAAACTGCGGTGTACTTGCCTTTTCCTTAGCGCGAACATGGTATGCCTGCCTTTTCGCATTTTACTGGGATAGTCTAGTGTCGGACCACCTCAGTTGGTGCCTTACATGAATCGATTCCGCTAAAGAAGTATTTAAAAATATATTATGTGTTATACTAAAACCAGAAAAACCCGGGGATCCCATGTCCACTTTAGCTGTGTCGCGTTCTCACAGTGATGCGTCTAGTTGCAAGTTGCAAGTTTTAATTTTTCGAAGCACTTACGGGGTAATGCGTATTTATAACGCTGCTACTGCGTAATTAGTAACGTAAATTTATCAAACCTAAACCAACATCGTAAAAATAATTTTTATTTATTTATTTATTTTAAGCTTTCTGTGGAAATTCACTGTTCTAATTTGCTGACACAAATTCCTCAGAGTCACACACACAAGAACCGGTGTGCCAATGTCCTTCTACGTTCCGCGGGTTTCTAGTGGCCATAATCCAGTGCTCCGTATGAGCAAGGATATAGTTGCCATACAAGCATGTAAGTTACTCGGATATGACTTTGGGTGTAACGAAGGCTTTTTCGTGTCCCCTCCCACGCTACATGACTTTCACTATTTCTTTTTATACTTCTCTGTGACTTGGGTTATGGTTCATCGCAGTTGTTCAAGTTCTATTGAATCTTACGATGCATTTTCTACTGCGGAAGGTTAATTAAAAGGGCATAATTTCACCCTGAAACTACCGGGGTGGCCGACACATAATATAATATCTAATTTAACATTTTTTTCTTCACCCTTTTATGTTTCGATCGTGTTATGTTTGAATCATTTTATGTTTGCTTGTGCCAGTACCAAGACCGCAGGGTTTGTATCTGGGCACCGTGTAAAACTTCTTATTGTATAGCGCTATATCATTCGGTGTTGTGCCCGTTACAGACAATAAGTAACAAAATAGCGTTACTCGTTAGATTGTCAAAATTAACGCGTTTTAAGATCCGTTACTGTCCGGCAATCGTTAGAAAATACCGTTTCCTGTTACTCAAAACAAAGAACGTTACTTGTTCCGTTTCGGTGTTATTTTTTCCTTGAATACAAATTTTTCTAAGAAAAGCCGTGAAAGCTACACAAATACGGTCTGCGCAAGTGAGTTATACGGCCAGGCGGGCATTATGTTCAAGAGATAATCTGACGCGAATACTTTAATAAGGAATATAGGCAAAGAAATAACAGCGTCTTTGCGGGGAAGTCCTGAATATCACTACAGCTTTCTTTACAATATACGAGGGGCGTTCATAAAGTTCGTATTATCGGCACAAAAATTAAAGGAAACGGAACATAACAGGCATCAACATGCGCGTGCGTCCCTCCAGTTTCCGCACAGTATAAACATCGCATGCTATAGTAGCTCGTAACGTCGGTAGGGACACGAAACAAAAATGGCACCGCCCGTCGGTGCCAAGCACAGGCAGTGATCCGGTTTTTTTTTCATTTGAGGGGAAGCAATGCCAAGGATATTCATTCCAATCTGGGAGCGTTGTTTGGGACAACGTCCCAGTTTACGACACTTTTGGTTAAATGGCACAGACGCTTTTAGTGTGGCCAAATAAGAGGAAATCATTTCAAGGACGGTGACCAAGTGATTGCTGAAGTGGAGCGATTCCTGAACACTCAAGACGAGGGGTTCTACAACAATGGCCTCCGGCATGTGGTGCATCTCTGGGAAAAGTGGGTAACTTTTGTGGCGAACATGTAGAGAAAGTCTCAACTCCTACTCGAGTTTGATTGCTGAATCTCTATTCCTTCGTGACAATAATACGAACTTTATGAACGCCCCTCGTATATCCTCAGCTCCATTTCTGTGTTCCACGATGAATTCTAAGAACACTTGAGACAGTATTACATCGGCTAAGACCTAAAGTTGCATACACCAACAATTACCTTCATAAAATAGGCAAAACTGACTCTTCCGAATGCATATCACGTGGGAAAGTCGATGACATCCAACACGTGCTGTGCGATTGCATATAATGCAGCCTTGAAAGGAAGGCAATGAAGATCCGACTGAGACTGATGGATGACCAGCAAATAAACCTTCATGTTTGGTTGGTCGTTGGACGTAACTTGCTCAAGCGTATGATTAGATCCCTGCATATCCGCGAATTACCCGCGGATTATCTGCGGATATCCTCAGTAAAGTGGCGGATGTGGATAAAAATGAATCAGACGTGACGGATTGCGAATCGGATGTGGATGCCAGGGGCTGCGGATTCGGATCGGATGCAGATATTGCGGGTCCGGATGTACATCTTTGCGGAGGCGGTCCACAAACGTGCGACCGCACAGTGTAGAGTGAATAAGTGAGTGATACTATGAGGTGCATCATCGAATTTATCGCGGGAACAAACTACACTCTTAGATAAAAGGTGACAATCGTGAAAAAACTGTTTTAGTACATCAAGAAATATTTGATTCTCACCAAAGATCGCTTTCGGAATAGTCTCACCTAGCCAAAAATGCTTTCCTGGAAAAGTAAAGAACGCAGGAGCATCAGTCTTCCCGGGAAAGCATGTTTTTGTTTTGCAGGCAAAAAGCGAAAAACGTCTTTAGGCAAAAGAAAACCGAAAACGTACAAGCCACAAGAAAAATTACAGAAGGACGCTTAAGCTTTAATTTAAGAGTAGAACGCGATACCTAAACATAAACCTCCTGCTCGTTTCCAAGCCGTCCAAGGATGCGTGCGCGCTTGCCAGGGACGGAAAACATGAAAACGCTGAACAGAGAGGTCTACCTGACCCTACATGACACGGCGACATCGGAAGATAATCCTCACCTGGTCAGAGTTGTCGGTAGTACAGTCCCCTCTGGTCATCTTCGGACGACCACACTTGTGTCTGAGATGCAAGAAAGTCGGTCACATACGCAGGCGGTGTCGCACCCCAAAGTGTGCGCGTTGCACAGATTCGGACACGAAAGTGACGAGCGCTATTCCAGCTATGGAGCCGTGCTACGGGGCTCTGGCACAGAACCGCAGATGCCAACCAGGAGTTCATGGACATCTTCGAAGTCGCAGACGCCACTGGAGAGGTTCTTCCAAATCAAGCCGGTGCTGCAGAATCCGGACCTCCAATTGCCTTTATGAGAACGAAGGTCCAGCTGTCAAGGAACATTCGGAGACACCACAAACCAAATCGGAGACGGGGAACGAGCGGAAAGACACAAAGGAAAACAAGGATGAAACCCTCATGACCACGGGGGTTAACTCAGCAGCCTGCAGATGTTGCTGGCAAGCCGACGATGCCAAAAGACAACAACGACCTACCAGACTCATGGAAGTGACCAAAAGCAGTTCCAAAGACACTAACGACACCAAACAAGAACAAAATGTGCCACCTGACACCACCACTGCGAGTTAGCGGAAAGTTATCTCGCACAATAGCTGCTAGTGTTTTAAACCCAATCCCATAGCCCCGCTCTTCTCCTCCTCCTTCTTCCTCTCCCTCTTTCCCTCTTTCTCCTCCTTCTCTTCTAGTTGATGGCCCTCGTTTTGCGACACAAAATCTCAGAGGCTTTAATTCTAGAAAAAACAATAGCTGAATCGCCAATTTGAAGATAAGAAGGTTGACTTTCTGGCCGTACAGAAAACGAAGTCTCTCAACTACAGTCTCTCAACAGATGATCTGGTAGAGCATGCCCTGCAGCATTTTCTGTGGGATCATGAAGTGCAGGGTGTTCTAAAAATGATTACAAGTGAGAATCTTTTATTTCTTCATGGCTGCCACTACCATCCGAGGACCACCCGACGTTCAGTCGTAAGAAATGGTTTATAAGTTATAAGCCGTGACAATTTTTATCACGCGTTTTAACATTGAACTCGAGTCCAAAAACTGAGACAACGTGGGCTGAACAAGTAATGCTTTATAAGATTCAAAGAAGAAAACAAGCAACTATTTCACATCATTTAGACCAGGAAACAACAGCACACGTAATTAAGGCAAGGTAAAAGTTGTAATAGTTTACAGCACGGAATTGAAATGCATGGTTACAATGTGCAGCGCATACATGGTTACAATGTGCAGCACATGCATGGCCCTGAAGGTATACTTGCATACCACATCAGGTTTGATGTCCCGCCGCGCTGTGAGCGGCCAGCGGGAGAAGCCGCCGCGCTCGCTGCGCGAAAAATCTCCAACCCGCGTGGAACTCAGGTGCTGCCTCTGCCGCTGCGGCTGGCCAGAGCGCCGCGACGGCAGAAATCGCCACTTAGGCCAGATGCTGCATGTGAAACCCGGCGACCATTGCGGGCTTCGCTATGCAGCGATTCCCGCGGCCGAAATCGCTGCTGCTAGCGGCACGGCGGCACGGATCGCGATGTTTCATTTCACATGAGCGTTTTCTGCCGTTGCGATGGCCAATGTTGCTTGCAGCAAGCAGATGCGATCACTTTCACGGCCTCAATCACCTCTTCCCAGAGTTTCTCTTTGGTCCCATTGCGCATGTTTAAATGTTTTGAGCTGCGCGTCCCAAAGAACCCGACGCTTCGACACTTCATTTATAAGCAACTGGGCGCGATACATTTTCTTACTTGGTGGACGATCTGTGTTCGAAAAGACACATCAATGACGCTCAGTTCTTCTTCGTCTTTTATTTTTCTCAATAGCGTTCGCAGCGAGCCGCTTTCGATTAGCGTCTCTTGCGCTCGCTACACTTGGTACTCAGGCGAGGAAAGTAAAAAAGAGCCGCGTGTTTCATTAAGAAAACAAATTCCGAGGAAGGGGACAACAATCCCACTCCTCCATAATCTCCTGAACAGTTCCGACTCCTCTGCTGAAGCAAAGAAGCTCGAGCCACCGGAAATAGCCGCCGGGAAATGCCACCGTCCTATGTGCCAGCTTTCCTCATTGTTTCTCCTTCTGTCATGTGATTTCCCGCCGCGCTGTGAGTGGCCAGCGGGGAAGCCGCCGCTCTGCCGCGGCGAAAATTTCCAACCTGGTGGAACCGTGCCGCTCTGCCGCTGCGGCTGGCCAGAGCGCCGCGACGGCAGAAATCGCGCCGCTCTAGGGCCAAAATCGCTGCATGTGAAACCCGCTTTACGCGTTCACCATCCGTAAAATCAGAACACAAGATTCAAAGCATATTACGATCGAGCACACGGAACTATGAAATCGTGGTCCCGACACGCGCACCGCTCGAAGAGAAAAACACACGGAACTATACTCTGTTTCACCTTGTGTCGTACAGCAGGAAAGGCTACAAGCGCGAGCTCCTTGCTCTGGGGCACGTCTCGGCGGCACAAGCTCTCGTTCACCAAGAGGCAGCTGCAAACGCTATGAGCTCGCGCTTCTAGCCTTCGCTGCGGTTCAACATAAGGTGAAATGGAGTGTGTAAAATCGTAGTACCAACACGTGCACCGCTCAAAGTAAAAAAAACAAAAAGGCGGGTTGCGCGATTTTTTTCGGATAACTCAACTACAGCGCCGCCACGAACTGTCAATACACGCGCCCTCACGAGCTCCCGTTGCCGAGCCGCTCCGGTCCCAACACTACCCAAGTATTCTATGTACACTGTAACCGTATTGCGCGCACTTCGAAATGCATAAAAAAACAATTGATGAAAATGGCTGAGATGTCACCACTCAAGGAAAGCGCGTGGTGTATGAAGGCACTCTAACTGGCCCTAAAGCCCCCTATCCTGAGAGAAGTGGCGCCATTCATTGTTGTAGAAATGCTCCGAGGCACGTGCCGCGCGCCACTTCTGGGAAATTCATGGCGCCTGAAATCTACCTCAGTTACAGTACCTCAGTGCTGCGCTGTGCCGCCATGATCTTCACAAGGGCTTTTATGCTGCAAGGGCCTCGTGCAACGACGCACAATGCGCTACTTTTGACTGGCCCAGGTGTGACCCTGAAGACTAGGAGTGAGTTGAGGGGCGCCAGAAAATGCTAATATTTATCTTTTTATTTTTTACACAACAACCAGGACACGGATCGAGGTTAGACAGAATTGACTCTTCTGTAGACATATTTGAAAGTTTATATGGTTATGCGGTAGAACCAGTATTTTTCACATACCACTGCATGCATGGTATTAGTATTAGTTTGAAAGAAACGGAAAAAAGTGTATAAATTGAAGCTATGGTTACTATATGTTAAATTATTAAAATATAAAATCTTTGTAGCCAGTACAACGTATCTAATGAAGCAAATAAGAGAAACTACCAAACATATGGATTCAACCGCTCGTCACTCAATGGGCAAATTTCGCTACACAATCCTGAGTTTCAGGAATGCACGAGAGTATTCATTCTTTTGGAAGTTAAAGAACCTCTGACACGCCAAAAAATTTTTTTTTTCATGCTAGGCGTTGAATTGTCATATCAGGACATTACAAAAAAAATTGTTTCACTATAGAGTTGCGTAGTTTTTTTTATAAAAATAGAAATACGAGGCCCAATTCAAAGTTCCCGCGTGCACTGTGACGTAACAGTGTACCGCAAGGTGACGGGGCGGTCAGAAGGGAGGCATCGTCCTACGTCACTAAAAGTAGGTTCGTCGGAAGTCACGTGAGTTTCACTCCTCGTGCTCTCCGCGACCAGTGCCTAAGATTTTTTTCTTTTTTACTCTGCTCTTTGTACGAGTGATCGTAGAAAACGAAGTTTCAGTTCCATTAGCTCTTTATCGCTGCACCGTTGGTTAGTTTGCGTGCTGTAAAATTTGAGGACGAAGAGTCAGTGGATCGACGTGATGGAGGTCAATGATGAAAGCGTTGCGAGTACAAGCCAGTGTACGAGTGCATGCCGTCAGTCCGATAATACAGAGCTATACTGGGCGCAAAACAAGCTATCAAGTTTTGAAAAAAAAATATTAGAACGCTCGCAGAAATTAGGATTGCTAGCATACGACACGCCCGATCGCATTGCTCAAGGTTCAGACACCGAGGTTGTTGAATCATCGGATACTCTCCAGGCTAAAGATGCCTGCCGTCTAAAGAATACGAACTGGTTTGTGTACCAAGTACAAGTAAACGTCGAGCACAAAGTACGTATTTTGTCTAGAACAAAGCTTGGATTTGGGTTTGGGCTAGCTGGTTGTACATTGATAGACGTGCTGCGCTGCGAGGTTAAACGCGTGACCAAAAAATTGAAAGCAAATGGATGATTTACATTGAGATGAGGAGAAACACGACGAACACAGAATGGGCGCAGACTAACAACTGTTTATTCTTTTCTTTTTCTCCTTTCAATGCGTGAGTTTCCCATGCGTGAGTTTGGAAAAGAACGAAAGCAATGAAATAATGATAAATGTCTTCATAAATTTTCTGTGGACTTGATTTTTGTGGTGTTTTTTCATTTTTCTGATAAACGTTCAGTTTTCGTGGTGTGAGAGGTGACCTTGAAGCTGGTGCTCGTGTCCGCCTCGTTACGTTATGTGGTGTCTAGAGCCACTAAATCAGCTCATTTAGTGGCTCTAGTGGTGTCTCAGCAGTTCAATTTCCTTTTCGTTCAGTGCAATGGATGGCTCACTTACACACGTGCCGTGCTTCCCTGAGGCCACGTGGAAGGCTTCTGTGATTTCTGCTTGTTTCTATTTTTCGATCTGTCCATGACTGAGCTGCGAACCGCGATTTGAAAATACTCCTAGAGAAAGGCCTGATAAGGCTCTGAAGGCAAAATGTTTGTTGATTGTTTTTGCATGCTAGGTTGCATACGCTACAAGCGTGGCTCGTAAGCACCCTAAGATCGGAGCAGAGAAGGGGGGATCGGTGGCCGAGTGGGCTAGCGCACACTAGTGCAGCTAAATAAGCTACGCTTCAGAGTAATCGACACTTGGCCATATTGTGGCTTAAAATCATGGTTGACCTGAAGCTTTATTTGAAATCACAGGAAACGCTTTTCCGTTGTCCTTAAATGTATAAACAGTTCGCGACAAAGCAAAGCAACATTACATGAGCTTCCTAAAACCGAATCTAATGCTGAGGAAGTCGCACTTTTGAATCATGAGGATCGGCAGTTGCGTTCGCTCCGCAGAAGCACCAAAATGGCGGCGACCTCAACAATGTCGGGGAACAGAGTGCCGATACTCTAAGCGCAGCTCATTTAGTGGCTCATTAGTGGCTCTAGCGTACACCAGCTCGGAGCACATGGAGCGAAAGCTCGCGCTGCAGAACCCAGAATCCTGGGTTCAATCCCGACCCCTGCCCGTTCCGATCTGGATGAGCATCGTACCGGCGTGCGGTCGTGTATAACCTATCTAGGTTGTGTGTATGTTTATACAGCCTAGAACTTGGTTTGCCTGAACGGGCGACAAGTCTCCAGCTGTAGATGAGCAATTTAGCCAGTGCAGTACAACCACTAGCCTGGAGTCTTTAACGTGCATCACGCAGTAGTGATACACGACCGCACGCCGGCACGATGCTCATCCAGATCGAAACGAGCAAAGGTGGGGATTGAAAACAGGATCCCTGGGTTCTTCAGCGCGAGCTTTCGCTCCACGTGGCTCCACGCACGTGGGAGCACGCGTGTGATTGTCACTCACGTCGAGTGGTGACATCTGGTAGTGCGCTAACCCACTCGGTCACCAATCCCCCATGTATTTGAGAGCTTGGTCTGCATCTGGTTCGAACCTCTAGCACTACATTTCGGGGGAAAACAGCGTTCGGCAATGCACAATTTATTTTTAGGTTACGTTTTTTTTAACTTCATTTTTGTATTACAGGGTGCCCTTCGGGGGGGGGGGGGGGAGGGGGCACTCCGTATGCGACTATTTGTATTACATTTTTCAACCCTCCCTACGAGAGAGAGAGAGAGAGAAAATCGTTTTATTAAAATAATAATGAAATTCGGAGAGGGTTAGTCTAGCCGATAAGCTGACATTGTTCGCTCCGAGAAAGGAAAAAAAATGTTAAAAGAATAGATGAAGAGCGCAAAGAAAGAGAAGAATAAAGAGAAAGGTGAGAGGTGTAGAGTTATTCATCACGAAAGCACTTTCGTATGTTCATAACTTCAGAAAATTACTCTGCTTCTTATAGTTGACCTTGTAGCCCAGTGGCTTGAAGGAAGGTCAGGAATATCCTTTGAAGTAATTTCCTCCGAGCACGGGTACCAGAAGGGAAAATAATGTTTGCAATGTCTTCCACGACGAAGTGATGTCTTTTTAACTCTGATGCGAGATCTTTCCTTTCCTTTTCAAATTTCTGGCAGTCTTCTAGGATATGGTTAATATCTTCGGTAACACCACATACGTTGCAGGTGTCTGTATCGCGTTTTTTCCAGCGGTGAAGTAATTTTCCTGTACGCGCACTTCCTGTACGTAGGCGGAAGAGAAGTGTGGCTTCTGCTCGTCGAAGACTTCCTGTTAGACAAGGTTGGATAGGGGAAGAGAGCGTTATTGATAAATCACAGATGTGTTCATTTATAATTTGGTAATATTTTCTAGGATCATCTTGCGTCTTGATGCTAATAGGAAGATTGTGTGCGTTGGAGGCAAGTTGGTCTGCCTTTTCGTTTCCATGTAATCCGACATGAGCTGGTACCCACTGAAATGAGATTTCGAAACCATCTTCTTCTAGTGATCTTGAAATTGATTTGGCCGCCATTGCTACTTGTGACATTTGTCGAGGCCTTTGGAGCTGGTGAAGTGCAGCACGAGAATCCGTTAGGACAATAACTGCCTGTGGTGTTAAGTTTTTTATCATATAAAGGGCTTCTAGGATTGCATGCATTTCAGCTGTTGTTGATGACACAAACTCATCTAGTCGCCCACTCCATTCGAGCTGTAAAGCAGGTGCATAGTAGGCGGAAGTGCTACTTCTTCGACTTCGATTTACTGATCCGTCCGTGTACACCTCCAGGTGGTTGGCGTATCTTCTCGAAATGTATTCATTAGTTTTTAGTTTTATGACAGTTGAGTTGGCGCTGAATTTGTTGTGTATACCGGGAATGCGGCACTTACATTTCGGGCAGTAAACGTTCCAGGGGGAGTTGATAGAGAGTTGTCTTTGTCTTGCAGTAACTCTGGTGTCCATCCAAGGTGTTGAAGAGTTTGCGTAGAAATAAAAAAGCGCGAGTGTTGCCTGGTTCGAAGTCGGCGTAGGAGGCTCCTTCCTGCAGACGTAGTAGACAAACGAATTTGTTGAGAAAGAAGGCATTTGGTAGCCATAAGTGGTAAAGTCAGAGCTCGGGCTTCTCGATATACATTTTCGTTCCTCGTTGATCTTGGCACTCCTAGGCAAGTACGTAGGCCTTGTCGATGTATGCGTTCTAGAGATTGAGAGTCTGTTGGCGATAATCTAATGAAAGGTAATGAATATAGAATACGACTGACAACAAGGGATGAATGGAGACGTATCATAGAGCTTGGCGAGTTTCCCCATGATTGTCCTGCCACTCTACGAATGGCATTTCTTGCTGTCAGCGTTGATTTTATTACGTTAGTGGCTTGTGCATGCCAGTTGAGGCGGGAGTTCAGTGTGATTCCCAAGAATTTGTGCTGTCGAACACGGCGCAGGGGGACGTTATAAATAGTCAAAGTAATTTTCGTGCTTCGCCGGTTCTTTCCAGGAAAAAGTATGAACGCAGTTTTCTCTTGTGAGAACTGCAGACCACAATCAAGTAGATAATTGCTCGCTCCCGTAATGGCTGCTTGGGCGGCGTTTCGAAGACCATGATGTCGATGTGCTGAGACCCATATGCAAATGTCATCTGCGTACAGTGATATATTGATGGGGAGAGTGTACTTTGGGAGGGATGTTGGTAACCTGGCCAAAACGATGTTAAAAAGGATTGGCGAGAGTACGCTTCCTTGTGGTAGTCCTTGAGCACAGTTGCGAGATGTACTAAACGACGCGCCTAGTCTAACTTTGAACGTTCGATTGGTGAGGATGCCTTGTACAAACGCCTGGACTTTTCCCGTGATGCCGATGGCTGTCAACCTTTCAAGAACAACTGCTGGATCAACGTTATCATATGCCTTTTTAATGTCAAAAAATACCGCTAATGTCGATTTGTTGTCGTGGTGATTCTGTTCAATTGAACTTAATAGATCTACGATGCCGTCTTGAGAAGAAAGCCCACGCCTGAATCCTGTCATCTCGTGTGGTAATAAGCGATTCGTTTCAAGCCACCAGGTGAGTCGAGCGTGTATCATTCTTTCCATGAGCTTCATAACGCAAGATGTAAGTGAGATGGGTCGGTATGACGATGGCGCGTCGCGTGGTTTACCAGGCTTGTGGATTGGAATGACCCAAGCTGTTTTCCAATCTTCTGGTATATCATTTGTTTCCCATATACAGTTAAAAAACTTGAGAAGTTCTTGTAGGCGTCCATTTGGTATGTTTTGCAGCATCTGGTTTGTTATTCCATCCGGTCCTGGAGCGCTTTTTCTTTTACTCTCTTTTAAAGCCGATAGTAGTTCTTCGATGTTGAAGGGAGCATCTAATGGGGACGATGTAGTCACAGCGTCATACGTCCTGACTGTCTTGTTTTCGATCAAAGAAAATTGGTCTGCAAATTTTTCTGCGGCCTCCTGTAGACTTGTGCCCAAACGAAACGCCATCGATGCGTGTGATAGGTGGAGATCTCGTTTGCCCATGAAAACATCAAGGATTCGCCAAATTTGGGTTCCAGGTTTATTTGCATCTGCTGATGCACAGTTATCGTCCCAGTGTTTACGCTTTGTTTTCTTCGCATATCGTGTTGTTGCTGCATTGATTCTGTTTAGATCGGTTTTGTTAGCGCTGGAATACTTCCTTTGGAGTTTTAGTTGGGCCTGTCTTCTTGCTGCACAAAGATTGAGCAACGTGAGATCAGGCTCTGGGTAGTGCTCTGGGAGCTTTATCTTGATGGTGGCCTGATTTGCGCTGGTCAAGACTGCTTGTAATATGGGTTCTGATGATTTTTCCATATGTGTTCGAAATGAATCCCAGTGAGTAACATATCGGATACGCTGTTTAGCTCCACGGAATCCATGCAGATCTAAAAATATCGGATAATGATCGCTGTTCATGGTATCAGGGTTTCTCGTCCAATTTACGCATAGGTCTGTGGAATGAGCAGTGATGTCGATGGCGCTATACGTATCAGGAGGACGAAAAAAGGTCGGACTTCCGTCGTTTGCAACAGCGAGGTCGCACTCTTCAAAGCATTTTGCCAACGCCCGGCCACGAGTATCGTCTCTGCTAGCTCCCCAAAGGCTGTGGTGTGCGTTCCAATCTCCGCAAAGTAAGATTGGGTCCTCACAGCGCTGGCAGATTTCTTTTACTACTTCAGAGATCTTGATTCCACTCTTTCCAGCACGGACATATATGGATGCCACACACAAACTCCGTCCGGTCAACATGACACGTGCTGCTACCAGTTCAATATCTTGGGTGCACAAATTGCTCGTGTCAATCTGGTGTTGTGGAAGAGCTTTTCGAATATAAAGGACTGCACTCCCGTCAGGAAAACCGCTCATGGTTGGATTTTTGTAGCAATAATACCCAGAAATGCTGCGGTCATTGGGGAGACCCGCCTCACTTAATGCAAGAATTGGAATACGGAAGTGTTCTAAGTACAAAGAAAGCTCCGCATGACGATTTTTCAGCCCGGCACAGTTCCACTGCATGACAATCGGTATATTTCGTCGTTTTAGTGCTTTTGGTGGCGGCTGACACTTCGAAGTGTCAACCATGGCTCTGGTCGAAGTTTCGTGTCATTTCTGTAATGGCTGGTTGGAAAAACATGATTGCTTGTAATATGGTCTTGAAATTACCTGACGGTAGGTTGTCAATGAAGTTTGGTAAAACAGAAAATATTAGACTTACTAAATCCCCAATTTTCGAATTTTGAGAAGGTCTTTTTCCAGTGACGATGTCGCTGTATGATCTCTTTCCTGTGGTATTAGTCTTTGACGTGGTGGTTGTGTCGGCATCAGCATCTTTTGAGTAATGTGCTGCCACTTCTTGTTCTTTCTCGGGAGAGGTCTGCTTTTTCCCCTCTTTTGTCCCAGCAGCTTTGGTTTTCTTCTTTTTTGCATTGTCATTCGGAGCCTTAACCCTTAGATTCCTCTCCGGGGTCGATTATTTCATCTTGGGTTCTGGCATTTAAGGGTGGTGCATCACGTTTCACTTCTGTGCAATCCGCATTTTTGAAAAATTTGGGGCCTCTGATAAAACTCTTCTTCTTCGCTAGAGCTTGAAGTCGAGTTTTGCAGTTGACATAATCGGCTGGATGGTCTCCGCCGCAGTTCGCGCATTTGACAGGTGATTCGCCATTACAGTCCTTGGTGGCATGTGCTCCTCCACATCTCTTGCAGATCGCGGTGACACTGCAGTATTTTGCCACATGGCCCAAAGCTTGGCAGTTGAAGCATCTTGGGGGCGCTTCGACATAGTCAGTCACTTCATGTCGTGTGAAGCCTAGATTAACCTTGGCAGGGCGTTCTGTGTTAGGGCGAAAAGTGATCACCACTTTATCTGTTGGCCGCACTGTTTCGTCTGGTTTGCCATTGCGTTGGTATAGGCGCCGTGCTGCAATGACTCCTACTGGTTCGAGGAATTCAGTCAACTCTGAGTTTGAGTACCAATCAGGCACTCCTTTGATCAGCCCATTATTTTGCATATACGCTTTTGGGATGGTGGCCAGAACTAGGATCTCTCCAAGGCAACGCACCTTCAGGAGCTTGTTGACCGTCGCCGGCTCTGCTACGTCAACGAGTAGACCTCCCCTGGCTGTAAATCGATGGCGTACGAAGGGTGCCCCTGCAGCTGCCCTGACTTCGTCATTTAGCTTGAGCGGGTTTAGCTGCTGTAATCGTCTCCCTTCTTGCGTTGGAGTGAACAGCACGGGTATGCCTGTTGTCCTTTTACGGCGATGTTCAACTAGGATGAATCCTTCGTCGTCTCCCTCTGCCTGGGATGCGTCCATTGAATCGCAGTTGCTGAGGAGCAGTTTGGCTGGTGTGGACTCTTGTGATGTGGAGTCGTCGGTTGTGTCAAATCGTCGCTTGACAGGGGCGTGGGGTCGCTGACTTGGCGGGATAATATGGTAAGCGTGGTCTTTCTCAGCGGTCTCTTCAGTTAGAACCACTGGTTCGATGGCGTCCATTGGGTCAGCCTCCGCCGAGGCCATAGCTGGCCTTGTAGGCACCCAGGTTGCCCCGGTACCTGATGTTCTCCAAGAAAAAGAGTCGAGTTTTGAGACCGTGACCCCAGAAGTGGTGAAAACCGTCGGTGCGGCGTGAAAAACGT
>JAZHYW010027385.1:0-53974 GCA_037355805.1 Ixodes ricinus | reverse complement strand
ATCACCTTGTCAAAGTCCACCTTCTCTTCCTCCGACAGCGTCGCTGCTGCCAGTATATCCTCCGCGTCTCCGCCCAGGCAGTAGGTCAAAGCGTCCACTTGAGCTGGCCCGTCTTCCTCGATCAGCCGCGATACTCTTCTGTACCTCATGAAGCGGCGGGACCATGCTGTCCACTCTTCTGGGCGCTTGAAGTCGAATTGCGTTGGTGGCGCGAAACTGAAGTTAGGCTTGTCTGGCCGTTGCTCCCGTTGATCTTCTGCCGCCATCTTGTTTTCTCCGACGCCGCCGGCGAGCTCAGCGATGTCGCGGCTCTCTTCGGCCGTACTTCTTTTGTCTCTTTTCCCATGGCCGTTCCTGGTCTTCTACCTTTGCTGGCTGCCCGCACCCCACTTCGGACACTATGTCGTAATTCGGTTTGGACCGAGATACGGCAGCCGGCAGGAACAACACGACCGGGTTGACACAAGTCGGCGCGCATAGGGTGCCTACATGTCTGTCTGTCTCAGGGTGAAGACATCCATTGTCGCCCTGAATGTGCCAGCACATGACGCTCTGCGCGCACTCGGTGCGTGGTTTGGGCGGTAAAATGGCGTCTATGTATTAGCCAAAGCTACGCGCTAGAGCTGAGTGACACTGGATTGCGCGCACTTCAAAATGCATAAAAAAAACGATTGGGCGGAAAAATGGCTGAGATGTCCCCACTCAAGCAAAAGCCCGCGTGTGTATGAAGCCACTCTAGGCGCGCCCAACTCGGTGCGCCCCCTCTCGGGGTTTTATTGAAGCTTATAAACGTAAATATTGCCACACTACCCAGGTCCGACTCGGAGTCTTCGACGTCGCTTTGTTTGTCTGTAGTGTGTTCCTTTGTGTTGGTGTGGTCTTTCTCCTCGCCATCGTGGGTGTTGAGGAGCCGTTTCGGCGTTGGGCTTGATGACACTGTCGTTCCTGCTGAGCTGCTCCCGGATTCGCTCGGCGTGGTGGCCGTCAAGTCCGGATCCAATGGGTCGTTTTCTTCGGTCCAAGATCAAGCACGGGCAAGGTCGGCCGAGACGCCAGCCTCGCAAAATGCATGGGCGAGAACGTCCTCAACTGTGAAAACGTCCAGGAGCGTCGAGGAGACGACCGTGCCGTCGATGACGGCACTGGTGAGTCTCGAAGACCCAGGGTCTTCGAGACTCACCGCATGAAGACCCGGACTTCATGCGGCGCGCGGCACCGGTGCGTTGCTGCACCAGCTGCACCGTCGGAAGGAGACCATGCAGGTCCTCGCACTGCGACCTTGAGTTAACGCTCTCCGCTTCCTTCGGCACCTCCTCTCTCTCCTCGCCTCGTCGTCGGTCTTCCTTCCTCGTCTCGCGAAACATGGCGGCCCGCAGCTCGAGAGAACGTCAGAACGTGATGTAGGCGCTGCTATCTTCTTTCCCTCAAGCCCTCTGCTCTGGCTACGATTCCACGGTGACGACGGGTGTCGGTTTTCCCTTTTCGGGAAGTGTGTGTGTGTGCGTGCGGTGCTGCGTTGCGTCGGCCGCCACGCCGGGCACGTGAGGCTTTCGTCGTCCCTCGGATTCAAGACGTCGGTGAGCCTTCGGACTTCATCTTCGTTTGAACTTTTCCTGGACTTTGGGTCCCGCAGTGGGGACTTTCCTTTTCGGAACTTTCGTCTTCTTTGCACCGGTGAACTTGTTTCCCGGCTGCAGTTTGTGTCGCGAGCGGTGAGTTGTTTCGCGTTGTGTCGCTCGGGATTTGAGTGCTGTCTTGTTTTTTTCGCGGCCCCGCTGCCCGAAGGTTCGTGAGTGTGTTGTTGGAGTAACGCGTGTTCGCATTTCGTTCTGACGGTTTTGTCGTGTTGTCGCCGTGCGCGGCTTTTTATCGCCTAATTAAATTTCCTCTTTTCCTCCTAACCCCTGCGCGCCCTCGCGTCTGTTTATTTTCACACCGGACGTGTACCTATCGCTTGTCACGGGTCCGACAATAAAATCGCATATGTGTCGACGCTCTGTTTCATATTCCATGTGTTTTTGTTTTTACGTTGGCGGGCGAATTTTCGGTGTAACAAGTACATGCTTGAACCATCCACATGCAAGACAATTTGTTACTTTCATTCCTCGCCAGATGGCGCGAGCCGCCACCACTCTTGCGGATATTTTTTTACCGTCCACCCATCCATGTTTTACCCTTGCAGTGACCTTACCGAGCATGCGTCGCACGGCGGATGCTTCGCGTTCGCCTGGTAGTGCGTCATGTGGTGCACCTGCACAGTGGCGTGCCCTTAGGGGCAACATTTTCTCGGTGCCGTGCGCGCCCCAGACGAATGTGACATAGGATTAGAGGGCCTCTTGGATTTGGTGCCTGAGCGGTAGCTGGTGTTCGCGAGAGCACGAGACGTGCGGCGTCCGCGTCGAGGCTGGTTGCGTAGCTAGTCGGGGAGCTCTCTGAAAACCTCGGACTCGAGCCTGGACGTCTGGGATAGGATAGCCGCCCTCCAGTTCCCTCTCGCGACGACATGGAAGAGTTCCAGTCTACGGAGAATGAGGAGCTTGCCAGGGGAGCATAGCAGACCCCAGTAGAACCGATAGGGGTGGAGATTCCGGATCTCGTGGACACATCTCGTGGACAAACTTCTGGTATTCTGGGCGAGGTTGCGCAGAATGTCGTAGGCCTGACGGACCCTCGCTCCGGGAATGTTCGGTGGGGCTCTCACCGGAGGTAGTCGGATAGCGTTGGTGGCTCTCGTAGAGGCAGGGGGAGGGCTCCGGCGATACTGGATGCGATCTCTTAGCTCGTCTGTGGATGTTCGAGCTCACCGTGCTGACGTTCGAATAGCTCGCGTTCAGAGTTCCGCGACAGGGACTGCTGAGACTACTGGTCGTGTGCATGGGCGAGACCGGCCTTGGTAAGCAGGGCAGCTCCCACGGTTGAGGAGAAGGAGGCACAAATGGCACCCCTGTCTGTTGGACGAGGGCGGCTCCGTCATTGGCGGCAAAGTGCGTTGGCGCGTTCGACGACGAGGCATCCTTTCCTTGGCTTTTTTTTTTCTGTCGTGCTAAGATGCGTGGCAACGCCGGCGGCTACCACTCGGTTCAAAAAAGGTTTCGGCACGAGAAGGAAAAGAAAAAACTCGGAAACCCTTCGGACGTTTTCTCGTGTCTTCCGCCGCTCTCAGCTTTTTTTTTTCTTTTTTTTTTACCGCAAAAAAAAAAAAGAAACTAGGCATCGCTGGACGCTATATCTCCGCTCAAAGGTAGCGATAGAGGTCACAACCAGATGCCAAAGTTACAGCCCGATCCGATAACTTAATCAAAGGTTAAGGCTGAACTCCATGGGACGAATTATGTGACGAATAACTGGCGAACGCCGCCCGACGGCACGCTCGCTTTGCGCGTGACGTAGCAGCCACTGTGTTGATTCCACGCACGAGTAATTTTCCCATTAAAATTTTAATGGGAAAATTGCGGCCGACGCAGTTTTCGAATAGCATGGGGCTCTATGGCACCAGAAACCGAAAACGGCTCCATGTTCCCATTGAAATTTTCAGAAAATCACTTATACACCAACCCACGCCACAAAGAAACCGGAGCGCCCTAGAGAACGCCACCGCGACGCCGCACATGCGCAATGGGGGTGTGGGCAAGAAGCTCGCCGTCGCCCATAAACAAACCATTGGAATGGGATGTTGTCGGCGTCGGTGTGAGTCCCCGTGCTCTTTTTCGCGTTGGAATTGTTGATTCAACGTCTTCCTGGCAATGTCTGACTACTTGAGCGGCCTCAATGAAATTAATGAGACTCGTTACACCGCAAAACTCGGCGTGAATAATATAACGTGCGGCGATTCATTCCGCGTGGACGCCGGAGAATGGACGCTAAAGCCTGATTCACATGGTGAGGTTCTGCCCGCTGTTTTCAGTCATGACGTTGCTCGGGCTGCAAAAGCCTGAACCGTAGCTGAGATGTCGACGTCGATACTGAAAATCGCAAGCAGAATCGGACCGAGTGAATCAGGCAGTAACAAGTCGGTGATGGCAACTGGTAACAATGATCAACTTCTCCTTATATCCACTGTTTACCCAGCCTACTTACCGGAAGCAACGTTCAAACTTAAACGTCTTTTGAGGTCTGCACTTCTTGTCGCAATTACACGGGTCAATGTTTGGTCTACGGGCCGCTGTCGTTTGAACGTGATAATGCACTGAACGTAGGTGGTCCAGTGCAACTTGACGGTTTTCCTGCGTTCATGTGTGGAACAAAACAAATAAATCTGACGACCACAAGTATCCGTGAATTCAATCCAAATTGCTTTCCGCCCAAGCAATCGTGGTCCGACAGCGTCTTTTTTCCTTTTTCACGGCCCATGTTCACGTCCTCGGACGAACCGAGCGGGCAGAAAACGCATGGAAGCTGACCTTCAAACCTTTCCCGACTCTTTTGGCAAAGCGCGGCGTTTTGACGAGAAGGCAGGTTTTTGTCCGGCTTCTTCCAAAGTAACACGGGAATGCACGTGCCCCATGGCGGCTTCGACCTACAGCCCCAGACCGGAAGTGCGCCCGACGCGCCACCACCGCGCCGTGACGTAACAGAGATGAGTTCGTGTATAACTTTTGAACAAGGTGTCGGATCGGGCTGAAATTTTTCCATCCGGTTGTGACCTCTAGCGCTACCTTTGGGCGGAGAATGAGCGTTCTGGCGGTGCCTAGTTTATTTTTGCGGTGAACCAAAACTCGTCATTTTTTTTGTGACACCCTGTATATATATGTCATACAAAAAACGCCAATGTCAACCGTCTGACATTTTTTTTTCTTCTGTGTTGTTTCAAAATCGTCACTCGCGACCAATGCTCGTGAGACATTTTAAACTAAATGAATACCAGGTGTTTTTTTTTTTCCCACAAGCTCTGCATGGCGGTCAATTTACCTCGTTTCTTCACACTGGCTACTCCATGTCAGGAACATCGGTGATTTTGATAGAACCGGAGTTGGATGGACATCTGAGAATTCTAACTTTATTAGTTAATGCTTTGAAGGCGACACGTACTGAATACATGTAGCGATGTAGGAGGAGTGTGGCATATTTAGAAATATAGTCTTTTTTTATTATAAGCTTGGCCACTGATTCCAATCTAGTATTCTTAATTATAAAATTGGATTGCACGGACATGTACTACCAGATGCACCCACTCGTTGACAGTAACTCTATCAAATGGCCGCGACATTTCAAGATCCCTCCTCCAGGTCACAGTTGAGAAAAACAAATCTTTTTTTTTTATTTTTCGGTGAATATCGGTTAAAACCGGTTACCGGTAAATAACTTATGGTTACGGTTACGGTTACGGTTTTTATAAATTTCAAATAACGGTTTTCGTTCCGGTTCCGGTTACTGAACAAATTTCTGTTCCTAAACGGTTTTCGGTTTCGGTTACGGTTTGAGACCCTGGTTGAAACTGACGAGCAGCGGCCAATAAAAACCTCGTTTTTGAAACTATGGTGCGCGCCAGCCAATGGGATCATAGCCGAAATGCATCAGATTTCGGCTTCACTCCGCTCCTTTGGGATCGGGGAAACAAAGTGCCGTTTGGCAGGCTTTTCGCGTGGCTTCAAAGCTGGGAGCCACCGCAACAAGATGAGCTGGCGGGCTAGTTGGTTGTCCAGTTTTGCGCTATTTTACTCATGATGGGAGCCACCGGAACGCGGGTTCACTTGGAAGAAGGAGTTTAGGTGCCGTTTGACGCGGCTTCAAAGCTGATGACCTCGGCTCGCTCCATGGGACAGTTAATGCTTTCGCATTAATAAAGCATGTTGGAGTGCATTGTGTACTAAACTAAAGCTAGCTTGTCTTTATTTTAACATGGCAGCGACCACCACTGTCCCATGTGCCGTACTCGAGCTGTTTGTTGTGCATTGGTTGTCCTGTTATTTACCTCCTGCGATCCTCATCAGCTACAAGCATGCTGCCTAGATATTGTGTGCCTGTCGGAAAGAATATCGTCTTCTTAGAGCAAGGCCCCACTATAGGTTGTTTGGACCGTGGCTCGGACCTTGTCGTCACCCACGAACCGCGCCCGCGTGCCTCGCGGTGTTTGCTTTCCTCCACTTTTCCGGCGAAGGTTCCCCAGCCTTGGCCTCAACCCTACGTCACCTAGCTGGTGAAAAACAATCAAAGACAACGTGGTGTCTTTGGAATAACATTACTACGATAAGTGGCTCTTAAAACCTCAGTAGCCCCCTTTCAATGATGAGAACTTGGATGTGAACGTTCTTACCTTGACAGTGTCTCGACTCTTCGAACGGTCAATCTAAGGCGACGCTGGGAGGCGCGGGCCTTCTGCGTTGTTTCAACTCGCAATGTGGTTCGCAAAATCGGCACTTGGTCCCGAATAAGCTGCTGCACCTTCACTCACTCCCTGATACGCATCCCATGAGAGTTCTAGCGGTATGTAAAAAGTATATGCAGGGTTCGGTTTACGGCGGTCACCTTGTCTATTGATACAGTGGAGCACACTGCTTATAAAAAAGATCGTGGTAAGAACTGTAGAGGTGTGCTGGTCCTTGTACCTTTTCGATTACCCTTCTGGCGACGCTGGAGCTGCAACCTCCCACAAGCTTGACAGGGTGCTGCTATGCTGTACGTGCTGCCCGGCTTCCGTGAAAGCTGAGTCCTACTAATTGCACAGCGAGCCACGGGTGCTCATTAACACTAGAATTAATTAAATGTGTGCCTACTAGAAGTCTTCAAGTTAAGTCGCTCAGAGTGCAGTATTTACCATGGAACTATTTTCACTGGCCCAACTGCTCGACGGTTTGACGGGACAGTGTGCTCAGTCCAATTGTTCTCAACATGTTTATTAATTCCCTCCTGCAATCGACTCCGCTGCTGTTACGGACGACCTGATACTGGTGCCGCTTATCAGGGCCCGTTTGCTCGAAGCTGGTTAACTCTAACCGCGGTTAGAGTTAACCAGCTTCGAGCAAATGCCCAGGTGATCCGAGAAACCATGAGGGTGTGCAGAATAACATCGAGAAGGTCTAGTATAAACAAGCAGCTACTCTTCTTCACACAGCATGTCGGCAGTTTTGTTCAAAACATGCGAAACGCAGGGTTTTGTACTTTGCGTGTCCAGTGGAACAGGCCATAACACACTTAGGTGCCTTTCACAGCCCTGTTCCTGCCACCTAGAGTATCGCAGCTCCATATCAGACTCCTGTGAGGTCGATCTTGTAAGATCAGTTAAAAGTGTTCAGAAAAGGGCAGCTTAAAGGGACAATGAAGGCGATTTAATTTAATTTGTTTAAATTGTGTTTTTAGGCTTCTTGGGAACCTGGCATACTGCCTAAATTTTTATAGACATTTGTGACGCATATTTCTATACCTACGAAAGAACTGAAGAAACCGAAACTCAACTATCTGTGTTTCTCGTTTTTGGGCCTCCGAAAACGGAGGTGACGTACGGAGTGACGTCACATGTGAATTGTCGGTACCGGTAGCATTTAGGGCGTCGAGACTCTGGTTACCGCGGTGGGTTATAGCAGCGCGGTGGCGCGGTCGTTTCGCCGAATTTGTCAACATGGACGGCAATGCCGCTCTCGCGAGCGAGTTCGAGCTTCCGTTCAGTAACCGAACACCAACGGAACGGGAGTACGTGCGTGGCGGCCTCTGCTATCACCCGACGGAGACCGCACAGCCGGCAACGAGCGGCCCGCATGCCGAAGGACGGACGCCGGGGAGATGCCGAGGGAGAGCGGCAGCGATCTGGCCGTTCTGGCCGTCACAAGCGGCGCGTCAGCGACCAATCGCTGACGCGCGACGTCGCAAACGGCGCGCGTCAGCTCGTTTGGCGGGGCCAAGGCGCGCGACGTCACAAACGGCGCGACGCGCCGTTTGTGACGTCGCGCGTCTTGGCCCCGCATCGGTCACGCGAGCTCCGCTTCTCCTGGCTTCTCCCGCAACTCTCGGGGCGTCGCCCCAGTCGATCCCGGTGCAATTATTACCGCGACTGTTTTATTGATTTGCGCGGCACACAAGCGCCGGTTTCGGCTGAAATTTGGGCAACGTGGCCTGAGACGTGCCTGGAACCCAGTTCAATCGCCAAAAAGATGTCCTAAATTGCCTTCATTGTCCCTCTTCCCCAGCCCAGCTCACTCCGGATCACTCACTGCTCTGACATTGGCTAGAATTCTGGCTCTTTACTAGACTATCAGAGTTGATCTCAAGTGTGGCCCACCAGTCGGTCATCTTATTACGCCTTCTTGACAACGATGTGGAACTGCAAGGCCACGAGACAGCACTGATGGGAGCTGTTTGCAAGAAATGCGTCAGTGCCTTTCAACCGTTTCCTACGGTAGAGCAACCGCATCCTTCTTGGTGTGGTCTTCACTGTTCTGGCAACCCCTTTATGTGCACTCACGCAGCACCCCCCCCCCCCCCACCAATTATCACAAGCTCGAAAACTTCTGTGGACATGCAACGCGACACCTTCACTCCCAGTGAGGTAGAGCAGTGCCTATATGTGCTTTACTGTGATTTATGAACTCTTACTTAATTTCTATTTTATGTTTCTCCCCCCCCTTTTTAGAGCGCAGCTCTTAGGCGCCCGTTTCCGGCTTGAGCGGCGTCGCCGTCGGCGTCGCCGTCGCCGTCGGCGTAACAGCGCGGTGCATCATGGGAAATATCCCATAATGCACCGCGCGGAAAGGAAGAGGGAGGAGGAGTGGGAGGAGGAAGGAGGAGGGGGAGGAGGATGAGGGGAGGGAGGAGAGGAGAGGGAGGAGGAAGGAGGAGGGGAGGAGGAAGGAGGAGGGGAGGAGGAGGAGGGGAGGAGAAAGGAGGAGGAGGGCAAGGAGGAAGGGGGAGGAGAGAGAAGGAGGAGGGAGGAGGAGTATTTGGTAAGATGAGGAGGAGGGAGGAGGAGTATACCCTCCCCTCAGTACCCTTCCCTCCTCCTCCTCAAGAGCTGCTCTCTAGTTCGGCGTTACAGGGAGTTGTAAATGGCTTTAATTTTTTTTTAGAGCGCAGCTCTTAGGCGCCCGTTTCCGGCTTGAGCGGCGTCGCCGTCGCCGTCGCCGTCACCGTCGCCGTCGGCGTAACCTCAAGGTCATTCCAAGGTCACGTGACCCTCAAGGTCATCCCATGGTCACGTGACCCCCAAGGTCACGTGACCTTGGGACGACCATGGGGGTCACCCTTGGGGTCACGTGACCTTGGAATGACCTTGGGGGCCACGTGACCCCCAAGGTCACGTGACCCCAAGGTCACGTGGTCCCCCAGGTCACGTGGTCCCCAGGTCACGTGACCCCCTGGTCACGTGACCCTCCGAGGTCACGTGATGACGATGACGATGCGGATGCCGGTGACGTCATCAGTGACGTCACTGATGACGTCATCGGCATCCGCATCGTCATCGTCATCATCACTGATGACGTCATCAGTGACGTCACTGATGACGTCATCGGCATCCGCATCGTCATCGTCATCATCATTGATGACGTCATCAGTGACGTCACGTGACCCCCCCCCCCGAGGTCACTTGGCCCCCCCGTACCCTCCCTCCTCCTCCTCAAGAGCTGCGCTCTAATTCGGCGTTACAGGGAGTTGTAAACGGCTTTCACTTTTTCTCTTCTTCACAGTGTACTGTAGGATTCTTGGCAGTCCTTGGTCTTTTTACTGTAAGGAATTGCTTTAGCTAGCCCCGCGAGGCAGAGATGCGCCTCTCTACAGTCCGCCGCAAGCAAGGCACAGTGGGAGATACTGCGCAAGTGCGGCGAGCCAGACGACCGCACGCGGAGCATTCTGGTCGGGCTACCTGGCGCGAAATAGAGCAAGACCTATTTCGCGACGGCGCCGCCGAAACGCGCTGACCGCCGCCGGTTTAGGAATGAAAAATGTTTCCAGAAATTTTCACGGCCAAAACAAATCTACGAAAAAAACAAGTTTTTTTTCGGAAGTTCGGAAACATTGGAAAAATTGTCTGAGAAGGAATAATCCAGCGATAATCTAAAAGATAGCAACATAAAATCAATACCGGCAAGAAAAAAAAAGTTTCTTTGTGAATTTTTTGTTTGTGCACACACAATCAGTTCTTTTTGGGGATTTTGGGCCACAATTCAAACCCATTCCAACGCTTACGGCTGGAAAGAATGCAGAGGTGGGCCTTGATTATCTGAGCGTCACCGTTACAGGCTAAAATGCCACAAAGATAAAAATGTGGAAGTGGCTCAAGCACCCCCCCCTCTTCCGTAGTTCTTCGCCTATGGCCGGGAGCAGGCACGTAGTTGGGGGGCAGGGGGCGGGGGGCATGGGGCCCGCCTTCTCCCCCCCCCCCCCAAAATCTTCCATTTTGCTGAAGCCTCCTCCCCCCCCCCCCCAACGTAACAAAATCCCGGCTACGTGCCTGGCCGGGAGTGTGATGACGTGGCGAAAGAGAGGCGTATGACTGGTCCAACGAGGTCGTAGCTTCCACCGCAGTCTCAGGTCAATCTGGCTTTCTTTATCTCTTACACTCGGGGTAAGGATAAACCAGGGGCGGATCCAAAACTCAGTTTTAAAAAAAGGGGTAAAACTGTTTTTTGTTTGGGGGGGGCGGGGGGCGGGGGCGGGGGCAGGGAGGGGAGGGGGATTTAAAGTAAGATAAACGGGACTCCGAATCCGCCTTTTGTTTTAGCCGCCACAGAACCGCACTGCGCCGACTTATTGGCTCCAAGCCGTGCTTTGAAACCGACGCCGCGGACATCAGTCTCGGTTGAAGCGATGGAGTTATGGAGTGGTTCTCCAAGTTCAGAGTACAAGTGTGCCTGCTAGGGTGCGACCAACCCTATATTGAACCCTCGTCCTTGAGTACCGAGCCTTCTACCACCTGGCAGGCCGGTAGTCGGTTTTATCTTGGGAAGGGGGGGGGGCGGCGCCGCCCCCGTCGCCCCCCCTGGATCCGCCCCTGAAATAAACACGAAACTTCTAGATGCACGGACAAGGCGCGTGATTTTAAATTACGCGCCAAAAAAGTACCCGGCCACGCCGCCGCCAAATAGGCGAACCCACTGGGCGAACCCAGTAGGAACAAAAACAAAAGAAAAACGAAACATTAGGTAAGGGTACTTACTAGTTAAATTTAGGAACTATTGTTAAGTTCGCTCGTAATTCAAAACAAGTCTATTTCTGTGGAATTTTAAAATAAAATTAGTCGCCCTGCGTCAAGGCGCAACGAGCGGGAGCGATGTTTTCGCCCTGGTAGCTCTTCCAGCCCTTGCAGCAGTTCGCGCGACCGAAACATTGATTCATCCCTTCATCCACTTTATCCGTCGGCTAGTGCAAAGGCGCTTAATTTTACCTCGATTATTGTTTCTTCTTGTTGTTTTAAACGTTGAACAGCTTGGGAGTGTTCTGTGCGTTGTTCTCGACGATGTAGTGCCGTGGTTGTCGTGCTGTTTCCATCAGTGGTTTCCGGCATGCCTCACAAATGCTGTGTGCCTGGTTGTAAAGGTAACTACGATACAGGGCCCAAAGTAAAGGTCTTCGGCTTTCCCAAGGATGAAGCGCTACGGAATGCTTGGATAAGCGCCGTCCCTCGAGAAGACCTCGTTATTACGAAGGGGACGAAGGTAGGAAATTCCATTTTCGTCTATACATCGTTTCAGCTTGGGTCCAGACGCAGCCGATGCTACAAGCGCGAGCTCCGGGCTTCCAGCGTCCCTGCCAAGCACGCTCGCTCGTGCAGTACAGGCACTGTGCAGGGCCACACGCTCGTGCTTGTAGCATCGGCTGCGTCTGCACCCAAGCTGAAACGAAGTATAGGTAGGTGGGGAGAGAGAGAGAGAAAATCGTTTTATTAAAATAATAATGAAATTCGGAGAGGGTTAGTCTAGCCGATAAGCTGACATTGTTCGCTCCGAGAAAGGAAAAAAAATGTTAAAAGAATAGATGAAGAGCGGAAAGAAAGAGAAGAATAAAGAGAAAGGTGAGAGGTGTAGAGTTATTCATCACAAAAGCACTTTCGTATGTTCATAACTTCAGAAAATTACTCTGCTTCTTATAGTTGACCTTGTAGCCCAGTGGCTTGAAGGAAGGTCAGGAATATCCTTTGAAGTAATTTCCTCCGAGCACGGGTACCAGAAGGGAAAATAATGTTTGCAATGTCTTCCACGACGAAGTGATGTCTTTTTAACTCTGATGCAAGATCTTTCCTTTCCTTTTCAAATTTCTGGCAGTCTTCTAGGATATGGTTAATATCTTCGGTAACACCACATACGTTGCAGGTGTCTGTATCGCGTTTTTTCCAGCGGTGAAGTAATTTTCCTGTACGCGCACTTCCTGTACGTAGGCGGAAGAGAAGTGTGGCTTCTGCTCGTCGAAGACTTCCTGTTAGACAAGGTTGGATAGGGGAAGAGAGCGTTATTGATAAATCACAGATGTGTTCATTTATAATTTGGTAATATTTTCTAGGCTCATCTTGCGTCTTGATGCTAATAGGAAGATTGTGTGCGTTGGAGGCAAGTTGGTCTGCCTTTTCGTTTCCATGTAATCCGACATGAGCTGGTACCCACTGAAATGATATTTCGAAACCATCTTCTTCTAGTGATCTTGAAATTGAATTGGCCGCCATTGCTACTTGTGACATTTGTCGAGGCCTTTGGAGCTGGTGAAGTGCAGCACGAGAATCCGTGAGGACAATAACTGCCTGTGGTGTTAAGTTTTTTATCATATAAAGGGCTTCTAGGATTGCATGCATTTCAGCTGTTGTTGATGACACAAACTCATCTAGCCGCCCACTCCATTCGAGCTGTAAAGCAGGTGCATAGTAGGCGGAAGTGCTACTTCTTCGACTTCGATTTACTGATCCGTCCGTGTACACCTCCAGGTGATGGGCGTATCTTCTCGAAATGTATTCATTAGTTTTTAGTTTTATGACAGTTGAGTTGGCGCTGAATTTGTTGTGTATGCCGGGAATGCGGCACTTACATTTCGGGCAGTAAACGTTCCAGGGGGAGTTGATAGAGAGTTGTCTTTGTCTTGCAGTAACTCTGGTGTCCATCCAAGGTGTTGAAGAGTTTGCGTAGAAATAAAAAAGCGCGAGTGTTGCCTGGTTCGAAGTCGGCGTAGGAGGCTCCTTCCTGCAGACGTAGTAGACAAACGAATTTGTTGAGAAAGAAGGCATTTGGTAGCCATAAGTGGTAAAGTCAGAGCTCGGGCTTCTCGATATACATTTTCGTTCCTCGTTGATCTTGGCACTCCCAGGCAAGTACGTAGGCCTTGTCGATGTATGCGTTCTAGAGATTGAGAGTCTGTTGGCGATAATCTAATGAAAGGTAATGAATATAGAATACGACTGACAACAAGGGATGAATGGAGACGTATCATAGAGCTTGGCGAGTTTCCCCATGATTGTCCTGCCACTCTACGAATGGCATTTCTTGCTGTCAGCGTTGATTTTATTACGTTAGTGGCTTGTGCATGCCAGTTAAGGCGGGAGTTCAGTGTGATTCCCAAGAATTTGTGCTGTCGAACACGGCGCAGGGGGACGTTATAAATAGTCAAAGTAATTTTCGTGCTTCGCCGGTTCTTTCCAGGAAAAAGTATGAACGCAGTTTTCTCTTGTGAGAACTGCAGACCACAATCAAGTAGATAATTGCTCGCTCCCGTAATGGCTGCTTGGGCGGCGTTTCGAAGACCATGATGTCGATGTGCTGAGACCCATATGCAAATGTCATCTGCGTACAGTGATATATTGATGGGGAGAGTGTACTTTGGGAGGGATGTTGGTAACCTGGCCAAAACGATGTTAAAAAGGATTGGCGAGAGTACGCTTCCTTGTGGTAGTCCTTGAGCACAGTTGCGAGATGTACTAAACGACGCGCCTAGTCTAACTTTGAACGTTCGATTGGTGAGGATGCCTTGTACAAACGCCTGGACTTTTCCCGTGATGCCGATGGCTGTCAACCTTTCAAGAACAACTGCTGGATCAACGTTATCATATGCCTTTTTAATGTCAAAAAATACCGCTAATGTTGATTTGTTGTCGTGATGATTCTGTTCAATTGAACTTAATAGATCTACGATGCCGTCTTGAGAAGAAAGCCCACGCCTGAATCCTGTCATCTCGTGTGGTAATAAGCGATTCGTTTCAAGCCACCAGGTGAGTCGAGCGTGTATCATTCTTTCCATGAGCTTCATAACGCAAGATGTAAGTGAGATGGGTCGATATGATGATGGCGCGTCGCGTGGTTTACCAGGTTTGTGGATTGGAATGACCCAAGCTGTTTTCCAATCTTCTGGTATATCATTTGTTTCCCATATACAGTTAAAAAACTTGAGAAGTTCTTGTAGGCGTCCATTTGGTATGTTTTGCAGCATCTGGTTTGTTATCCCATCCGGTCCTGGAGCGCTTTTTCTTTTACTCTCTTTTAAAGCCGATAGTAGTTCTTCGATGTTGAAGGGAGCATCTAATGGGGACGATGTAGTCACAGCGTCATACGTCCTGACTTTCTTGTTTTCGATCAAAGAAAATTGGTCGGCAAATTTTTCTGCGGCCTCCTGTAGACTTGTGTTTAAACGAAACGCCATCGATGCGTGTGATAGGTGGAGATCTCGTTTGCCCATGAAGACATCAAGGATTCGCCAAATTTGTGTTCCAGGTTTATTTGCATCTGCTGATGCACAGTTATCGTCCCAGTGTTTACGCTTTGTTTTCTTCGCATATCGTGTTGTTGCTGCATTGATTCTGTTTAGATCGGTTTTGTTAGCGCTGGAATACTTCCTTTGGAGTTTTAGTTGGGCCTGTCTTCTTGCTGCACAAAGATTGAGCAACTTGAGATCAGGCTCCGGGTAGTGCTCTGGGAGCTTTATCTTGATGGTGGCCTGATTTGCGCTGGTCAAGACTGCTTGTAATATGGGTTCTGATGATTTTTCCATATGTGTTCGAAATGAATCCCAGTGAGTAACATATCGGATACGCTGTTTAGCTCCACGGAATCCATGCAGATCTAAAAATATCGGATAATGATCGCTGTTCATGGTATCAGGGTGTCTCGTCCAATTTACGCATAGGTCTGTGGAATGAACAGTGATGTCGATGGCGCTATACGTATCAGGAGGACGAAAAAGGTCGGACTTCCGTCGTTTGCAACAGCGAGGTCGCACTCTTCAAAGCATTTTGCCAACGCCCGGCCACGAGTATCGTCTCTGCTAGCTCCCCAAAGGCTGTGGTGTGCGTTCCAATCTCCGCAAAGTAAGATTGGGTCCTCACAGCGCTGGCAGATTTCTTTTACTACTTCAGAGATCTTGATTCCACTCTTTCCAGCACGGACATATATGGATGCCACACACAAACTCCGTCCGGTCAACATGACACGTGCTGCTACCAGTTCAATATCTTGGGTGCACAAATTGCTCGTGTCAATCTGGTGTTGTGGGAGAGCTTTTCGAATATAAAGGACTGCACTCCCGTCAGGAAAACCGCTCATGGTTGGATTTTTGTAGCAATAATACCCAGAAATGCTGCGGTCATTGGGGAGACCCGCCTCACTTAATGCAAGAATTGGAATACGGCAGTGTTCTAAGTACAAAGAAAGCTCCGCATGACGATTTTTCAGCCCGGCACAGTTCCACTGCATGACAATCGGTATATTTCGTCGTTTTAGTGCTTTTGGTGGCGGCTGACACTTCGAAGTGTCAACCATGGCTCTGGTCGAAGTTTCGTGTCATTTCTGTAATGGCTGGTTGGAAAAACATGATTGCTTGTAATATGGTCTTGAAATTACCTGACGGTAGGTTGTCAATGAAGTTTGGTAAAACAGAAAATATTAGACTTACTAAATCCCCAATTTTCGAATTTTGAGGTCTTTTTCCAGTGACGATGTCGCTGTATGATCTCTTTCCTGTGGTATTAGTCTTTGACGTGGTGGTTGTGTCGGCATCAGCATCTTTTGAGTAATGTGCTGCCACTTCTTGTTCTTTCTCGGGAGAGGACTGCTTTTTCCCCTCTTTTTGTCCCAGCAGCTTTGGTTTTCTTCTTTTTCGCATTGTCATTCGGAGCCTTAACCCTTAGATTCCTCTCCGGGGTCGATTATTTCATCTTGGGTTCTGGCATTTAAGGGTGGTGCATCACGTTTCACTTCTGTGCAATCCGCATTTTTGAAAAATTTGGGGCCTCTGATAAAACTCTTCTTCTTCGCTAGAGCTTGAAGTCGAGTTTTGCAGTTGACATAATCGGCTGGATGGTCTCCGCCGCAGTTCGCGCATTTGACAGGTGATTCGCCATTACAGTCCTTGGTGGCATGTGCTCCTCCACATCTCTTGCAGATCGCGGTGACACTGCAGTATTTTGCCACATGGCCCAAAGCTTGGCAGTTGAAGCATCTTGGGGGCGCTTCGACATAGTCAGTCACTTCATGTCGTGTGAAGCCTAGATTAACCTTGGCAGGGCGTTCTGTGTTAGGGCGAAAAGTGATCACCACTTTATCTGTTGGCCGCACTGTTTCGTCTGGTTTGCCATTGCGTTGGTATAGGCGCCGTGCTGCAATGACTCCTACTGGTTCGAGGAATTCAGTCAACTCTGAGTTTGAGTACCAATCAGGCACTCCTTTGATCAGCCCATTATTTTGCATATACGCTTTTGGGATGGTGGCCAGAACTAGGATCTCTCCAAGGCAACGCACCTTCAGGAGCTTGTTGACCGTCGCCGGCTCTGCTACGTCAACGAGTAGACCTCCCTGGCTGTAAATCGATGGCGTACGAAGGGTGCCCCTGCAGCTGCCCTGACTTCGTCATTCAGCTTGAGCGGGTTTAGCTGCTGTAATCGTCTCCCTTCTTGCGTTGGAGTGAACAGCACGGGTATGCCTGTTGTCCTTTTACGGCGATGTTCAACTAGGATGAATCCCTCGTCGTCTCCCTCTGCCTGGGATGCGTCCATTGAATCGCAGTTGCTGAGGAGCAGTTTGGCTGGTGTGGACTCTTGTGATGTGGAGTCGTCGGTTGTGTCGAATCGTCGCTTGACAGGGGCGTGAGGTCGCTGACTTGGCGGAATAATATGGTAAGCGTGGTCTTTCTCAGCGGTCTCTTCAGTTAGAACCACTGGTTCGATGGCGTCCATTGGGTCAGCCTCCGCCGAGGCCATAGCTGGCCTTGTAGGCACCCAGGTTGCCCCGGTATCTGATGTTCTCCAAGAAAAAGAGTCGAGTTTTGAGACCGTGACCCCAGAAGTGGTGAAAACCGTCGGTGCGGCGTGAAAAACGTTTCAAAACCAGGAGCGCTTTGGAAAACACAAACGGGGTGGGTGACACTTCTTTCTCCTCCCTCATATAGGTAGGTGGCTTTGTTAGTTTGAACGGGCTTCAAATTTCCCGCAGAAAAGGAGGAGGTAGGTACGTTTGCCGTTATTCTTGGTCATTCTTTTGTTTGCATAAACCCCCAAATGTCCTCTCGGTGATTATTTCTCCACGACCCGGTGGCAAATGCAAGGTGTAAAGTGAAACCAATCTATAGCAATCGGGAACGGAATGAGCAGCTAGATAGCGCAAGCTGTCGTGGGTTACAATGGGTGTAGCCATTGCTATTATATTGCAATTAAATTGCAAAGGTGCAAGCGAGCTGGACAAGAATAATACAAAATATTTCGCCATGCACACAAAAGCGCTCATCTGCGCTCGCCGCCAGTAACCTTTGTGTTCACCAGGGGATCGGTGGCCGAGTGGTCTAGCGCACACCAGCTCGGAGCACGTGGAGCGAAAGCTCGCGCTGCAGAACCCAGGATACTGGGTTCAATTCCCGCCCCTGCCCGTTTCGATCTGGATGAGCATCGTACCGGCGTGCGGTCGTGTATCACTACTGCGTGGTGCACGTTAAAGACCCCAGGCTAGCAGTTTGTACTGCACTGGCTAAATTGCTCATCTACAGCTGGGAGACTCGTCGCCCTTGGAGGCAGACCAAGTTCTAGGCTGTATAAACATACACACAACCCAATTTTTTTTTTTTTGTGTGTTCACCACTTCACTGTTGTTGTTGTGGTCGACTTTTCTGAGTGTTCATGAGTGCGCTAGGCGTTACCGCGGCCATACGATTGACCCAAAGATGCCGTTGAAGTGCAGCGTGCCTGGGTGTCGTGGCAACTACACGCGGGAAACCAAGGCGCGCGTCTTTAAGTTTCCCCCTGACCAAGAGTTGCGGGCAGCATGGATACGGGCTATACCGCAAAAAAGATTTCGTTCCTTTAAAGTGCTCCACTGTGATAGTTCTTCTATATTTTACGGTGGTTGCGTGTGTAACAGTTTGCGAAACAAGTAGCAATGAAGTCGCTTCTCAAATAGGAATCTTTGCCTGCCGTTTCATCTCGCATGCCTCCGCTGACAGCAAGCTCTCATCAACTCAAAAACCAATTCTTTTTTTCTCTCTCTCCCTCTCTCTCTCTCTCTCTCTCTTTTAGGTATGCGAACTTCATTTCACGGAGAGCGACATCCTTCGGGAGAGTACTTATGCAGACAAAGCTACCGGGCGCGTGCTGACGGTGCCGTTGTCGACAGCCCGCCTCCGCCCGAAAGCAGTTCCATCCAAGTTTTCTGAGGACCTAAACTCCAGGAAAGCTCGTTCAGAGCGAAAGCGTCTAGATGCTGCTGCAAGAGAGAAAGCGGTCACAGAGTCCATTGATACTGTGCTCGAGGTGGTTTGCAGTGAGGTGGAAACCGACAGGAGCTTAAGTGTAACGGACAAGAGGCAACTGCGGCCAAGGCAAAAACGTCAGTATGTCGATGCAATGCACTACGAAGACCCCATCAAGACTGCACTCAACGCGTCTTGCAGTCGGGAAGAAAGAAACGGGAAGGGCAGTGTAAAAGACCAAGATGCAAGGCGAAGGCGTCCGAGAAAAAGCCGTCCAAGGCGAAAACGTCCAAGGCAAACGAGTTCAGATTCTGATTACATGCAGCCAGATATGGACATGTTTAGCAGCGAGGAAGAACCAGACGGGATGCTCAATGTGAAAGAAACTAACCTGAGGCAAAAGCATCCAAGGCATACGAGTCGGGATTCTGATGACACCCAAAGAGCAATTAACGACTCCCCTGAAGAAGCAGACAAGATCCTTGATCTAAAAGATCTAGCCGACTACGTGAGAAGTAAGCAGTGTTCCACATTCTGGCATGCTATTGAAGGCAATGCACGTGTCCTTTTGGTGCACATTGTCGAGGATGAAGCACCATGGATCAAGTACTCTGTTGTCCTGAAAGCTGACCTCACTCTTACTTGCTATGTCGCAAAGACGTCAGTTGCAAGGCTAGGATCCAGTCTGTGCATTCCAACCGCTGTGAAGAGCAAGAGGGCATTGATGGAGCTCCTTGAGAGCATAGAGAGTGGGACAGCAGCCACAGCTCCACGTCTGACAGTTTGGATGAAGACATCGGTGAGGCTGTTCATCTGCTGCCTGGCAAGTCGACTGCAACACCGACAGAGGACAAGGCTGCTGCCATCCAGTTCCTCAGAGAGCAATTCAAGCTACTGTCAACCAAGAAAGAGAAAAGGCGTTACTCAGTTGACTTCATGGTGTTCTCCTGCATCCTCTTCACAATATCGCCTCATGCATACAAGTACATCTGCAGCTCAGGCAACATTAGTCTACCTCACCCGATGATCATCAGGTCGGTCTGCCTGTCCTTCGGGATGAATTCCCCACCTTTGCGTCAAAGTGCAACGTTCCTCAAGTATGCGGCACAGAGGATCTCTGATCTGGACGATGAGCAACGCCTTGTGACCGTCATGCTAGATGAGGTCCACATTAAACCTTTCCTTGATTACAAAGGAGGCAGCACTACTGATGTAGCGCTTAAGTTCCCGGAAGTCGCCAGCAGTGTGCTTGTTTTTACTGTGCAAAGCCTCACGTGCCAATTTAAGGAAGTCGTGCACATCATCCCCGTGCAACGGGCACGACACACCGTTTCTGCACAAGTTACTGATTGACTTGATTTGTGGGCTGGAGAAGATTGGGTACAGGGTTGCATGTGTCCGTAAGCGACGGCAGCTCCGTTAACAGAGAAGCAATGTCTCACTTCACGTCGCCGCCAAATGAAGGAATTGTCTATCCACACCCGTCTGACCCTGCAAGACCGCTTTTTTTTGTGATAGATCCTGTTAACATACTTAAGTGCATTCGTAACAGTTGGCTCGACCAAAGCAACGACCTACTTTGCTTCTACCTTCCCGAGTTCCACGCCGAGCCGACACGTGTGCAGCGTATGTCTGTCCCGCATCTTTTACAACCCTCAGAGATCTGTACAACTTGGAGAACTACCAACTGGTGAGGTATGGCTACAGTCTGTCAAGAGAAGCCCTGTACCCGGTGAACACTGAAAGGGAGAATATTAAGCTGGCTTTGCAGATCTTCAACGACTCGCTGCCAAAGGTCCTTCGTGCCCTCGGAGCGAAGCACAACCTGCGGTTCTTTGAGGAGACCGCCAGTTTCATCGAAATCGTAGTGAAGTGGTGGCGAATCGTGAATGTCAAAGCTCCAGACACGGGAACGGCATTAAGAGACCAGTTCCAAGAACCACTGTTTTCTTCGGAGGACGATCCCAAGGTGGATTTCCTCTACAAGTTCCTGGACTGGCTGGACGAGTGGAAGGGCAAGGACCTCGACAGTGGGACGCTGACGAGCGAGACCACGCTGCTCTCCAGCACACAACTCATGCATTGGTGGAGATCGCCAGGTACTGCTTCACCGAGCTCAAGCTGTCTCGCATCCTTCTGGGGAAGATTCAGACTGACAACTTGGAAGAGCGCTTCGGGAACTCCAAGCAGCTGGCTGGCCCCAATATCACAACTCCATAAGGCAGCTTCATGAGGGTGAAGGTGAATTACAGCCACAAGACAGTCTGCCGACGGTCGCTGCGGCCTGCGAAACAGAAAATGACGAAGATGAACAATGGGAAGACCTCCACAAGCGAGAGCACACGTTCCACCCTAGTAACACCGTAGGGGTGACTGGAGAGGCGCTGTCGAAGTTGGAAGACACCCTCCCGGTTCTTGTCTACGTGGCTGGATATGCAGTCCATGCTACCTTGGAAAGGCTGAACTGCGTAAAGTGCAGACCAGTATTGTCGGTAAACAAGGCGATCACCATTTCTGTTGCGCAGCAACACTTCAAACTTGTCAAGGAACTGGGCGGAGGGAGTCTTCTTTTTCCAACGATGTTTGCCATAAACGCTGTTGCGCACAGCTACATTGTCGCTCAGGAACTGTTGAAGCAGGCCAGGTTTCTGAAGGTGCCGAACCAGCGTCAGCTTGTCACCGACCTCACGGTGGATCTCCTAACCAACGGGGAGTCTTCGGAGTTCGACGTCTGCGAAGATGGACACACTGCTGAATTCGTGCTGAGGCATGTGTTATGGTGCAGCACAAGCATTTTGCTGAAGAACTTTTTCTGCAGGATGAACAAGAAACCACTGTTGGTGGTGGTAACTCGTGTCAAAGTAAATTAAGAACTTGGATTAAGTTCTGTAAGACGCAGAGAGCATCATAGTACCTACTTGTATAAATATTCATTTCCTTAATTCCACAAAAGGAGAATGTACTCCACACTCCACGCTAACTGACATCTCTAAATAAACATTCTTTGCGGGTTTTTATACCTCAGAATTTAGACCATAAAAACCTGTTTTTCCGATACGATACAGGTTGTCTCCAAGCAATTCCTTCAGTTCTTGTGATGTCACCCTGGGGGATCGGTGGGCGAGTGGGCTAGCGCACACCAGCTCAAAGCACGTGAAGCGAAAGCTCGCGCTGCAGAACCCAGGGGCTCTGGGTTCAATCCCCACCCCTGCCCGTTTCGATCTGGATTAGCATAGTACTGCGGTCGTGTATAACTACTGCGTGATGCACGTTAAAGACCCCAGGCTAGCACTTGTACCGCTACTGGCTAAATTTCTCATCTACAGCAAGTGACTACCTGGTCGCAGCTTTGAAATGGCTGACCAACAACATGCTGTCTAAATATCCACACAACTATTATTATTGTGATGTCGCCTCTCCCCGCTTGCAGTCATTCCGACTTGCTCTTGCAGACAACAAATTTTGTGATTCAAAATATATGCTGCAACATGTATGCATCACTAGATAGGATTCCACAGTACCTAATATCTTTTCTTGGCCAGCGCACTGCCATTTTAAGAACCATCTCGCAGCAAAGTTGGTTTCTTTTGGCCACTCCACTCGAGTGGGCCGAACCAAATTCACGATAGGTTGTTCCATAAGAATTTCTTGTCTACCGACGTTTTCCTCCGCTTGCAGTTGATCACTTTATCCAAGCAGCGATCATTTTTGTTTATCTCCAACATCAAAACTTGCAGATAAGTTATTTCCGAGACGGTATAGATGGTGGCAGCCAGCTGGTGCGGGTATAACGCCATTTAACTTCCTGAGAGTGAGGCACATAAAAAGGACACCACACACATAGACTCTCTAACACAGCTATGGGTTTTATCGTCGTCGTCTTTGTCTTCCCCTCCAGTCTTTCAACGACTTTTTCCGCGCGACATTTCAAACTGATGTTGTGCACAAATCTGTTCCGAATCGATTGTCGGTTGATCCAAAATAAAATAAAGGCAATCATTAAATAATGTCCCGATGGTACACATTGTCCTATAACACTCCGGTGTAGAGTTTGGTAGAATCCACCGATCCAGTCACGTGGCACATTGTTCGAACACCACACATCTTATACCGCGAGGCAAAATTCACACGTCAAGGAACCTTTTTTCAATATCAGAAAAAACAACCGATGCGTTGCTTATACAGTTTTTTGAATTATTAATTTGTAATGTTTCGAGAATAAGTCTTTTCTTGTCATTTCTTTCAAATTCTAACACGGTACTTTTCTTCCATTCTGGTACACATCCGCTACATTGATCTATATGCTTTGCGACCTCTGAGTTTGGAGCATTGTTTTTTACATTATTTTTATGTTCATTTAGCCTTATGTTTAAACATCTTCCAGTCTGCCCAATATAGTTGAGACCGCAAGTCATAGGAATCAAATAAACTACATCTGATTTGCATGGGACTGTCATCTCTTGTAGGTTATTTGCAAGTTCCGTTTTCTCTTTTATAAAAGGTGTTAACCTTGACAACCTAATGTCAGTTCCTGTATATAGCAGAAACTCCAATGTGCATGTGATGTGATACGGCATGATAAGAATCAAGCCCATACTTCCATCGAATTGTCATCGAAAACCTATAGCCTGCTTGTACCATCGTTAGCATAATGACGCATCATTGCGAAAACGTGCATACACCAGATTGAAAAGGCAACAACAACAACACTTCATCGGTTGTTAGATGCCGGATTTAATGATGACATCATAAATGAGGTGATGAGGTCACTATCTAAAGGAAAGAAAGAAGCTAAAAAGGTTGCCGACGGAAGTTCGAGAAGAGTGGTGTTGCCGTTCTATCATGGCGTATCGCATAACATCAAAGCGATGGCCCAAAAGTTTGGAGTTTCAACTGTGTACAGGAATGACATTAGGTTGTCAAGGTTAACACCTTTTATAAAAGAGAAAAACGGAACTTGCCAAATAACCCACAAAGAGATGACAGTCCCATGCAAATCAGGAGTAGTTTATTCGATTCCTATGACTTGCGGTCTCAACTATATTGGGCAGACTGGAAGATGTTTAAACATAAGGCTAAATGAACATAAAAATAATGTAAAAAACAATGCTCCAAACTCAGAGGTCGCAAAGCATATAGATCAATGTAGCGGATGTGTACCAGAATGGAAGAAAAGTACCGTGTTAGAATTTGAAAGAAATGACAAGAAAAGACTTATTCTCGAAACATTACAAATTAATAATTCAAAAAACTGTATAAGCAACGCATCGGTTGTTTTTTCTGATATTGAAAAAAGGTTCCTTGACGTGTGAATTTTGCCTCGCGGTATAAGATGTGTGGTGTTCGAACAATGTGCCACGTGACTGGATCGGTGGATTCTACCAAACTCTACACCGGAGTGTTATAGGACAATGTGTACCATCGGGACATTATTTAATGATTGCCTTTATTTTATTTTGGATCAACCGACAATCGATTCGGAACAGATTTGTGCACAACATCAGTTTGAAATGTCGCGCGGAAAAAGTCGTTGAAAGACTGGAGGGGAAGACAAAGACGACGACGATAAAACCCATAGCTGTGTTAGAGAGTCTATGTGTGTGGTGTCCTTTTTATGTGCCTCACTCTCAGGAAGTTAAATGAAGTTATTTCCCTTTGGTATTAAAAATGAAAGACGTTTACAGCTTCCTGTAACGCCGATTTAGAGCACAGCTCCTGAGGAGGAGGAGGCGAGCATATGCCCCTTTTCATCTGTACCTTCTCCTCTTCCCCTCCTCCTCCTTTCAAGCGCGAAACAAGCATCAAGCGACGTTTCGGCGCGGTGCCAAAACGTTTCGGTGAAGTGGCGCGACGTTTCGGCACGTGACTTCCATCGAAATGTGACATAACGTTTAGGCATGCGACTTCCACCGAAACGTCACTCGTGACGTTTCGGCACAATACATTATGGGTTGTTTTCCATAATGCACCCTGCGGTTACGCCGACATTGCTCAAGCCCAAAACAGGCGCCTAAGAGCTGCAATCTAAAAAAGTATATTCCCCCCAGAAGAAAGAGTGCACGGGTTTGCACCGCCTACACTAGATGGTTCCATTCAAGGCGCTGAATTTTGGGGGTAGTTGCATTTTTCTAAGTCATTTTCGAGATAAGAGGGATGAAAGATGTTTTCCTTTCTGAGCTTGGTGCAGATACGAAGGGTTGAGCAATTGATTGCATATGTAAATTCAAAGAGGATGATGTCGTGAGATGCCTTCCATGCAATACCGCGTCGCCACAATCGAGGTGTGGCTAGTTCAGAGTGGGTCTGAATTTCTGGGAATAAACTGCACTCCCAACTGCGACAAAACAAAGGTTGTCGTCGAGAAGAAAAATGCAGTACTCTAGAAACCTTTCCAGCGACGACTCCGTTTCACCTTAGATAGATCACAGATGACGCTACGAGCTGCCAAAGCCAATCCAGTGTTCCACGATCTTCGGGAGAGGGTGCAGCAATGTGCTGGGCATGTAGACGCGCGATACGTTGCAGCATTGGATTGGCTGGGACAGCTCGTAGCTTCCGCTGTGGTCCATCATGAGGTGAAACGGAGCGTAGAACATGCTCGGCATCATGGCCACTACAGCGACGCTAGACGCAACATCGGCGCAGCACCCCTCGGGAGCATTCCAGCCTTCTCTCGTCTAGGTGTCGCCGGCATAGCGTCGTTGGGACGTCGAATTTGAGGGAAGAGGTCCGAAAGGTTGCAATGCATATGGCAACCGACTGAAAATCGTGTGGAATTCGCAACACATAAGAAAGCAGTTCAACACCAGTTTTTGAACAACAAAATATGCACGAGTATTTATTGCTCAAAAGTTGCAAATATGCTTTTGAAATAAAGGGGTATAAGTGTGCCAATGCACTACAGCTCGAAACATCTGTATTGAAAGTTAGCGCTGCAGAACCCTGGGATCCTGGGTTAAAGTTCCACCCCTGACCGTTCCGATCTGAACGACGCTCGTACCGGCGTGCAGTCATGCGTCGCCACCGCATTGTGCACGTTAAGATTAACGCTAGCAGCGGTACTGCACAGGCCGAATTTCTTGTCTACAGCGGAGACGCCGTACGCCCGTTCGGGCTCAACTTCCAACCTAGACCTGCGCCACACGATTATGAAACTGTGATTCACGGGCACTAATACCATGTTTTCGTAAAATAATGCCGTAAAACAATTTTTGCGCGCTTTTAATTTCGCATCTTTTTCAGTTGGTTCTTTGTGCATCTGTTCCAACCTCGAGTATTAGCATTGTTTCTGAGGCCGCCTATTTTGAATGTCCGGCCCCCAGCACATGTTTGTTGCCTGCCATCGTGCTTTGGCTGTGCGTGCACGTATTAAGCTCCCAAGACGCCCAAGCATTTTCAAAGGGGAGAAGTTTGTGCTGGAGGCACGACAACTATAGGAGCTTCCTGCTGTTCTCATCGTGTCAGTGACTTGTGGCAAGCCGGAAACTAGAAAATTTGGTTTTTGTTTGTTGTTGAACTATAGTTGAGAGTTTGACTAGCTTCGTCCAACAATGGCAACATTTGGGGAACAACAAAGAATAGGCTTTGCATTTTTACTCACTGTCCAAGGTACTGAAGAAGCAGTGACTTCTGGTTTTGTAGCACGAATCGTTATAATCAACAATGGAACATTGGACATTTGCCGAAATTTCTAAGATTATCGGAGTTTGTTTTTGTTAGATTCTCCAAAATTCGGAGTTTGATTCTGCAGTGTTGACTTTTTCAGAAGTAGAAATAATATTGGGGTGGAAAATATCTGTTGGATTAAGAGGAGAATGCTTGCACCAAGTACTATTTCTTTGGCTAGATTTGGCGTTGGCACCCTTGCTATACACAGCTTGCACAGACGTCACTTGGTCAGACAATGGGGGAAGGGACACACGAGAGGGCAACTTCTGCGTTAATGGGCGCTTCTGGCCACCAAAAGAGGGGCGGACTGCCGTCTTGTGCAAGCCGCGTGTTGGCAATACCAATCTGTCCCACGACAAAACTTGCAAAGTGTTACTTTGATGAATGTCGATACTTCAAAATTATTAAACTCCTGGAGATAGCTGCTCGTTAGCTCGTTTTAATCTCGTCCTATTCATTTGCCCCACCCCACGGGGTGGAGATGTAAAGGGTGCAATATAGAAGCTTCTATGAAATCTGTGGTTTATAGCTTTTACTGTTATAAAAACACAACCCCTGCTTCCTCTAAGAAGCACAATTAGTACGGTCCAAACTGGAAATCAGAACAGTGGCTTTTGTCGTGACCCAGAAGTACAATGACGTGTTGTCCTGAATGAACCTTCTCGAGATAACCGGTAGGACCCTCCTTTCGTTAATGATCCGATATTTTAAAACAAACTGGGATGTCATTTTCTCCAGACTACTGACTCTGTGCGCTGACCAAACTTAATTGTAAAATATTTTCTCCTTTTTGTTTGTTTTTGCAATGGGACATTAAAATTTCGAGTTTTTCATGTAAATCTGAATTGACGAAAATTTTACCGGCAACTATTTTTCTGAATTCTTCTCGTAAAAACACTCATTATTGCGAGGTTTCTGTGTTCCGAGAACACCAAATCCTAGTTATGAGTCGGTAAAACAAGTTAGTTCTCTGTGGACTTGCCTCATTTACTTTTTGCCTTTTCTGGAATATTTTGGGTCCCACGCATATCACGGGAAACAAAGCAACCGGTGCTGGTCTGAATCAGTCCTGCTTTAGATTTGTCTAAAAAGGTAACACCCGTAGAGATGGGTAACTGTCACCGCACTATCTTGAGGAGTTGTGACCCAGGCCATCTGCCCCAGGCAGTCAACGTAAAGTCATTATCTTCAAAATATACTCTTTATATTACCATAAGCATCATTTCGCTTCCAACCGGAAAGAAGGTACCAATGTCTTAACCACGTGACCCCCCTCCCCTTGATGCTGGTCTTTGCTGCGTCATACAGTCTGTTCCACCCTTTCAGAGGTCCAGGTCCATGGTGGCTTCTTCGTGGGCGAACTCTCGAACGAATAAGCCAGGCTGGAGTTCATTCATTCATTTATTTATTATTCCTTGAGGGCCTGTTAGGGCATTATACAAGGGGGTCAATAACACACTAATAATCATCATTTAAAATGAATTAACACTCACGGAGAGGAAGTCAGCACTACAGGGTGAATCAAAGAACAACAAAATACAAGTAGTTATCAACATTACACAATATTATTAACATTTTTAACGGTATACACAGTGAACAGTAAAAACGAAGAGAAAAAATTAGCAGATAGACATGTTTAATTGTAAGTTCAAGGTAATTGATCAGTTCTTCAACAAATCTATCAGAGTTAGTCTCGGTTACAACGCTATCGGGTAATTTATTCCAGTCCTTGATTATCATGGGCAGATAGGAGTTATAAAATGCTACAGTTGAACTAAAAATCAGGCGAACTTTGCGGGAGTTATCATGGCGGAGAGATATGCTGTGGGGTGTAAGAAAGAGGGATGCTCTAATTTATGAAACAGGGTTAGTCGAGAGAGAATGCGCCTAAATGAGAGTGAGCGAAGGTTAGCTTTGCTCCTCAGGCCTGTTACGCTAGTGAAACGAGACTAGTCTGCCAAAATGAACCTTAAAGCTCGGTATTGAATTGCCTCGAATTTCATAATCGGGCAATGCTGCCATGGGGACCATACAAAAGACGCATACTCTAGACGAGATCTAACAAATGTTATGAATGATAATTGTTTAATTTCAGGTGAGGCCAGTTTGAGGTTGCGCCGAAGATATCCCAGTGATGAGTTAGCCTTAGATAAAATAAAATTAATGTGAGTTGCCCAAGATAGATCGCAGGTTAAATGAACGCCGAGGTGTTTATAAGATGTACAGGGGTCAATTATTGAGTCGTTGAGTTGATATGAAAAGAGTGATGGGGACTGTGATCTGGTGAAAGACACTAGTTTTGTTTTATTTACATTAACTGTCATTTGCCATTTTTGACACCACTCTTCTATTATTAGTAAGTCAGCCTGTAAGAGTAGGTGATCATTACTATTACTTAGTTGTCTGTATAGAGCACAATCGTCAGCAAAGAGGCAAATTTCAGATGTTAGGTTAGCAGGAAGGTCGTTAACGTATATTAAGAACAGCAAGGGGCCCAGAACACTGCCTTGGGGTACACCGGAGGTTACACGAGAAAGAGGTGAACGGGACTTGTTTACAACAGTATATTGTGTACGATCGGATAGTAAATTTTTTATCCAAGTGATTATTGAATTATGAATACACAGTTGGGTTAGTTTTTGTAGCAGACGTTGGTGGGGCACTTTATCGAATGCTTTAGAAAAGTCTATGAAAATCACATTGGTCTGTAATCTCTTGTTAAGGTTACTGTGAAGCTCATGAACGAAATGTATTAGCTGGGTATCGCACGAATATGTCTTACGAAAACCATGTTGATTTTTAAAAAGCAGATCATAATTTTCCAGATATTTCCTGATAGAAGAGAAAATGACGTGCTCTAGTAATTTACATGAGATGCTGGTGAGAGATATTGGGCGATAGTTTGATACAACATTACGATCCCCACTTTTAAAAATAGAGAACTCTACCAATTTTCCAGTCAGACGGAAGCCTGCCGACATCAAGTGACTGTTGAAAAATAAGGGTTAAAAATTGGGATGAGATATGTTTTGTGTTTTTCAGCAATTTAGAATTTATTCTACATGGGGAGGCTAGAGGTCAAAATAAAAATAAGAGGGGGGAAATTTAAATAAAAAAAATAACCATTACAAATAGAGACGCGTTCCAGGCACCACCGAGAACGGTCGACTTCTCCGCGCTCCGCGAACCCCGGAGGAGAACGTGATCCTGGCGTAAACACCGCCCCGATCCGTCGGCCCGCCGCCGCACGTCCGCAGAGAGATCGGCTCGCTCGTCTCGTTCAACGAGCGGCGAATATCTGCCAGCCCTTTGTTCCAACATGGAGGTCGTCGTCGAGGGAGAAGTCATCGCCCCGGAGGACCTCAATGCGGACTGGATCCCAGTCCATACGGCCAGAAAGAAGGCTCGACAGCCGAAAATACCCTCACCGAAGCCATCCAACCCAACCGAGCGTCTGGCTTCCCGCAGCTCGCCAAGGCCTGGCTTCAAGCCGCGCCCGCCGCAGCTCCCAAGACTACCTGACGACGACTACAAGATCGTGATTCGTCCACGTGGTGGCCTCAATTTAAGCTCCATGAGCACAGGCAAGCTGCAAGACCTTATCTTCAACGCTGCCCAGACCAACTACGACGCCGCACGCGCCGACCAAATCCGAATCAACGCCACTCAAAACTCTATACTAATCAGCACCCCTCCGAAGAGCGGGCGCGCACGTACTTCAACCTTCACACCCTACGCATCGGGGAAGAGAACTATTTCCTGGCCACATACGTGGCAGATCCTGTCAACACCTCACGCGGCATCATCTTTGATGTTCCAGAATACGATACACCGGAGAACATCAGCCGATACCTAATCGACTACAATCACGACCCGGCTATTCTCCTTGCCCGCCGGATGGGAAAAACTAACTCCGTGCAAATAGTCTTCGACAGCCCGGAGGTGCCCCACTGGGTCAGCTACCACGGGGCCCCCTACCGCTGCGTACTCTTCAAACACAAGACGGAGGCCTGCAATATCTGCTGGAAGATCGGGCATAGGGCAGATGTGTGTCCCTCACCGAGAACCAATAAGTGCCCACGCTGCGGAATGGACAATCCGCCCACTGACCACGACTGTGAGGTGAAATGCGCCGTATGCCGAGGACCCCACCCCACGGGATCCCCGAGGTGCAAGAAACGCTTTCAAGAACACCCTGCCATCCGCCGCCGTCAGGCACAACACCCAGTGGACGATTCCAGCAAGAGTTCAACCCCACCGAAACCCCGTGGCAGGTCCAGGGAACGCAAATCAGTACCCTCCAAGCCCGGATTCAGATCCCGGTCCCGTACTCACTCCAGACCCCGACCACGATCCCGATCCAGGTCCAAACCGCGCCAGGCCCCTCAAGACGAGCCGCCCCGACCACCAGCGGCCCCCAAACAGGTGAGCTGGGCTAGTGTGGCCTCCGGCCCCCGGGTGGTGATGCCAGAGACAACGAGCTCGCGGCTCTACGGCAAGAGGTCCGAACCCTCACGGAATTAATCACTGTCGTTCAGAAGGAAAATACAGAATTACGAACCCTAATTAAACAGAAAGAGGTTACCCCTCCAGCACCGACTCCTATCCCTCTCCCACAACCCGTTGCGGTCGCCATATCCTCGCCGGATAGCGCCGCCCAGCCTACCAAGCGTAGAGCAATCGATACTAATGACGTCCAAATCGTAGACGAATTACGCCGACTCTCAGAGTCAATGACCGAAATGTCTCGCACTTTCAGTGCCAGACTACAAACCCTAGAGCAAAACGTTCACAGCCGTTTTACGGCAATCGAAGGCATTGTTTCAAAGCGCTCCTCCGAATTGGCCCAACTCACCGGTCAAATGGACCAACTCACAAACCTCTCATCCCAGGCGGGGTCCTCCAATCCTCCACCACCCCCACAATCCATACCCTACCTCCAACAGTGCATCCCTGAATATGGCTTTACCTCTCCCCCACCCGCCACGCCTCAGTAGACACCAAACCACTATCTGGCAATGGAACTGCCGCAGCTACCGACGGAAGCGTGGCAATCTGCAACACTACATACAATCCCTCGAAACACCCCCCGATATCATAGCAATTCAGGAAACCCGCGGCCCGGTCAAACTTGCCGGCTATAGAACTTTCCAAAATCCTGACAATAAAGAACCCAATAGCGCCATCCTCACACGTAGACATCTAACCGCTTCATACAAAAGCCTTGGCGGAGTCGACGTCGAGCACGACTTCTTGGAGATCCTTCCCCAGCGGAAAGGCGACCCCCATCTCTATATACTAAACGTATACAGCCCCCCGTCGGCTCGCAAACACAGATTTGGCGTTCTCTTTTCCCGTGCCCTAAGGGAGGCGGGTCCTCACGGCCTGATGATAGTGGGAGACTTCAATGCCTCCCACACGGCATGGGGTTACAGGACATGCACTCCCAAGGGTCGGGATATATGGACCCAAGCGCAGCAACACCATATCACCCTGGTAACCGACCCCTCCAGCAAACACGAATAGGTACCAGCGTAACGGTCGACACGACACCGGACCTAACGTTCACACACAACACAGCCCTCTTAAAGTGGCGAAATCTCGGAGAACCGCTAGGTAGTGACCACTACATTCTAGAAATCACGGTAGGGGGTGCCTTGGGAAATCCCGTCGCAACCGCCTCCGCATTACTAAATGGGACGACTTTAGGGCCAGTAGAGAGGCATCTGCAACCGAAACCATTACCAACCTAGAAGAGTGGACGTCCACTCTCCTGACAGACATTCAACTGAACACCACGGACATCCCAGACGAAGCCCACTTAGAGGCAATCGACGCCCGCCTCCTTCATCTCTGGGAGGCGAAGTCCAGCCTACATAAGCGATGGAAAACCCAGCGGCACAACCGCAAGTTACGCCGCAAAATAGCCTACTTAGATAGAGAAATCGAACAATATTCCCTGCAGTTACTAACCCAACAATGGGGCCAGATATGCGACAAGATGCAAGGGCAATTGGGGCCTAAGCGCACATGGCTTCTGCTTCGTCACCTCCTTGATCCTACCTCAAGCAAGCACAAGCAGCAGCATCGACTTAATAAATCCCTGCACCAGTGGCCAGGGACTGAGGACGAACTCCTCCAGGAACTCCAATCTCGATACATAGGCGTCCCCCGGACTACTTCCTTGCCCTCGTATGCAGGGTCCAGTAACCCCCTCCTGGATTCGGACATTACGGTCCCCGAGGTTCGTGCGGCTCTGCTTCAGCTCCATACCAACTCGACACCCGGCCCCGACCAAATCACTAACAAGGCCCTTCGCAACCTGGATGACCCATCCATAGAAGCCCTCACGGAAATACATGAATGAATGCTGAAGAACAGGCAATCTTCCCCCTGCCTGGAAAACCGCAAAAATTATCTTTATCCCGAAGCCGGGTAAGACCCTCGCGTTAGAAAACCTCCGGCCGATCTCGCTCACGTCTTGCGCCGGGAAGGTGATGGAGCACGTCACCCTGAATCGCCTCGTGGCATTCGTGGAGGACAACCATCTCCTCCCTCCGCAGATGGTGGGCTTTCGAGCCGGCCTCTCAGTCCAGGATGTGATGCTACAACTTAAGCATCAAATCCTACAACCCACTACCTCTCGCGACACCCGAGCCATCCTAGGCCTCGACCTCACCAAGGCTTTTGACAATGTCGCGCACGAGGCAATTCTTACTAACCTAGCCGCCATTAACCCAGGCCCCCGCATGTATGGGTACATCAAGGCTTTCTTAACTGACAGGCAGGCAACCATCACACTAGGGTCCCTCACCTCCGATCCCATACAACTGGGAAGCTACGGTACCCCCAAGGCTCCGTACTTTCCCCTTCCTTTTCAACTTAGATCTTTTACCCCTTCCGGCTAAACTTAACACCCTTCCGGGACTTCATTATAGTCTCTACGCAGACGACATTACGCTGTGGATGGGAGGTGGCAGCGATGGACACATCGAGGCCACGCTACAGTCCGCCGTGGACATCATAGCAGTACACGCGGGAGCGGCCAACTTATCTTGCTCTCCACAAAAGTCCGAACTCCTCCTACTGCGCCCCAGCAGAGTGGCCACGACCCCTCCCGAAATCAGATTGCAAGTAAACAACCATCTCATCCCTGAAGTTCCTACCATACGAGTTCTGGGCCTCTTAATCCAAAACAACGGCAAGAATGCACAAACATTACAAAAACTACAAATAAGCGTAGATCAAACGCTCCGACTCATTCATCGAATCTCCTCACGACATCATGGCCTCAAGGAGCAGGAGATGCTTCGGCTGGTCCAAGCCTTTGTGATCAGCCGACTTGTCTTCTCCACTCCCTACCTTCCCCTACAACGAGCAGAGCTCGACAAAGTTAACGCCCTTATTAGGAAAACCTACAAGGCGGCCCTCAGCCTCTCGCCCTCTACCTCCACCGATAGACTCCTTAAATTAGGAGTCCATAACACGGCCGAGGAATTAGCTGAGGCCCATCTCACCGCGCAATACGAACGGCTATCCACTACTCAGGCGGGCCGACACATCCTCACGTCACTGCAGATTAACTTCCCATCCAACCCATCTCACAAATGCTCCCTACCCCTCGATATCCGCCAATCACTCCAGGTTTCTCCTATCCCACGAAACATGCACCCTTAATATCACGAACAGAGGCGCCTTAAACGCGCCGAAGCCCTCCATAAGCGCCTCGGCGGCCGAGAGGACGTGGCCTACGTCGACGCCGCTGAATACACCCGCCGAGAGGCGTTTGCCCTCTCGGCGGTTAACAATGCAGGCTCCCTTCTGACTTCCGCAACTCTTTACACTACACTTTCAGAAGAGGCGGAAGAGTTTGCCATTGCTCTGGCAATGACCAACACCTCCGCCACCACAATCGTTAGCGATTCCAAAACAGCTATCCGTAATTTCATGAAGGGGCGAGTTTCCCCCTACACCCTACGCCTTCTCACTAAACACCCTCCTCACCATTCCGTCCACCTCATCTGGACCCCTGCGCACTCCTCCCTTCCTGGCAACGAGGCCGCCCACACTTCCGCCCGAGGACTCACCGACCGGGCTGGGGACCCCGCACCTCCTGGGATGGAGTTTCGCACGGCCCGGGACCGATTGGTCACCTTTCACGAGATCACTAACCATTATCGACTAAGGCGGCGCATCTACCCTCCCCCACACCCTTCCCTACCTCGAGCTCAAGCCACTACGTGGCGACAGCTCCAGACCGACTCATACCCCAATCCAGTCCTCTACTCCCATATACACCCAGGCCTCTTCACCCCCTCTTGTGCGCTATGCCATGGGAGGGCAGACCTAACCCATATCATTTGGAACTGCCCGAAGGACCCTTGGTCCGACGGGCCTGGCATTGCTACCCTGGGGCAGTGGGAGGCCACGCTGCTCAGCTCGGACCCGGTCCTTCAGGACAGGGTCACCCAACGGGCTGAGTGGGTCGCTGGGGTCCATGGACTCCTAGCCACCAGGCGGGGATAAGCTCCCTATCCTGCCCGCTCAACGATCACCCTAAGACAAATAAAGTTTTTCCTCCTCCTCCTCCTCCATTACAAATATTTTACTGTTTATAGAAGGTTTATTATCCCTACCTATACGGTGTGTCCATACATTCAGACTAGGACCAGCACGCCTCTTTAAAGTAATAAACATTCCAACCCGATATCGTCTCATGACGCCTTTAATTACTGACATTTTTTTTCAATTAATTTATTTACTCCCATCTTACATGAGTTGAACAATAAAGCAAAACATACAACAAAGTAATCTTGGTGGTTAAAGTACTTAGGGCTCAAGCCGCCTCGTCCACCCTCTTCTAATAACTGAACTCTCGTGTCCCAAGCTAACAGACTTCTGCATACAAATAGTAAAAGATATAATTGAGTATGAATGCAATTGTAATATAGCAACCACTGTCATTTTGGGCACATTCACAGACATCTCTCATAAAGATCAAGGAGGTATTTTCAAAATCCTCTCCTACATGCTGTCTGTTTTAAGGGTAAAATGTTTCAATTAGTTTTGGAAATGGTTTTGTTTCTTCCAAGTTCACACAATTTAGAGATTCACAGCCATTTAGACGTATTACTCTAAGCCAGGGGTAGCCAGGCTGACCCGGCCTAAAAGCCGCAAACAATACCACTAGCTTCCAAAAACCACCTAAAAAAGGCAGGAAAAAAAAAGGGCGGGGGGTCCAAACATTTTTTTTAGACCATTAAATGAAACTTGAACTACTTTAGATCTATCCAAGTCAAAAGCAGTTCAACTGTACGTACGTATAATAGCAATAGCACAGCACCAAACCGCAACCTGTCTCGATTTAAAAGTCGTTCCTTTTCACTTCTTGGGGAAGCGCTCAAGTGGCCGGGAGGGAGGCGGGAAAGGGGGCATGTTAGGTATACTATGAAGCCACGAGGCGCACTTTAACATGCAAAGAGCAACAGCTTGGCCACCCCGGTTCTAAGCTAAGAATAAAAAGTCATACCTCAGAGGCTCGAAAACAAATTGCAGCGGTCATATCACTCGATGGCAGAAAAGGTGTCTCGTACTGGCAGATCAGACACGAGCTCCAGAGCAGTTGCTAGCAGTCACTGCCTCTCGAAAACTTTTGGGGGACATCTCAAGAGCCGGCTTTTTGAAATGCCTGTTAGTGGTTAGAAAGGAATGCTTCGGGAGGTTCACCGATATTTCTTTTTGCGTGTTTTAAACTTGTCGTTTCGGAGGAAACTTTCCATATAGAACTAAAAGACCAAAAATATATATAAAAAAATAATGTGTAGCATGTATGTTGCTCGTGTAGCCTTCGGCAACACTTGCTTGCCTTTGAACCCACTATTGTCCGTACAACGCGTTGAGGGTGCCCCAGTACAATGGAGGACTCCGTGGCCGTCCTTCCGTCTGGTTTCAATTAGAAGAGACCTCAAAGGGACCGCCAGTGTCGACAGCTTTGCTCCCTCCGACAAGGAGGGTGCGAGGCAACGCTTACATTTTGTTGCTCTAGCACAGTTTTTTACAAAGAGCTCACAAACACCAGCTCGTCTAAGGAGGGTAACTTTGTGACATCCCTGTTTTCTAGGGGTGTGCGAATAGTGATTTTTGAAACCGAATCAAATACGAATCGAATAGTTGTGGCGCCGAATCAAATACGAATACGAATCGAATAATTTTCGAATAGTTTCCGAATAGTAGGTAGACTGCTACTAAAGAAGAGCAAAGAGATTATGAAATTATTTTTATTGTTCCCAAAATGTTTTCTTTTAATTATTCGAAAATTCGATTATACCATTATGACTAGAGTTCAACAATATATAATTAAATAAAGACAAAAGCTACTGCAATATTAGAATACTAAACATAATATGATGGTTCATGCGGATGCTGAACATAAAATCACAGCTCGCTTGAGCCTGGTAGATCCTGAAGCATTGTACTAAGTAGGAACTTTACATTCTCCTTTTATTCCTCGTTGTAGCGGATATCCTTAAATCGGGGATCAAGGAAGGTGCCAAGGGCATGATGTGGCCGTGTGCTTACGTCCAGGGACCTTGTTTTCACTGATCTGAGAAGATTTTGGGAACACGTATTGTCTTGTTCCACATGCGCCCTCAAAAAGCAACATCTTCTCACATTGAACATGTGGAACAACCATGGAAAGTGTTCGGAAAACCTTGACGACAAGCAACTGTTGTGGATTCTTCAATTGGTTGCAAGGGAGCAGCCGAAAACTTTCGACACTCTACTGCACTTTCTCTTCGAACAACTTCCTGCTTCAACCACTTCTACTTCGCTCATAGACAGCGGCGGTATCATTGCAACAATTCTAAAACGTCTCCACGACAAGCTTTTCGAAAGCGTGCACGAGTATCTCGTGCGAAAGCGGTCGCTAAAGGCTGAACCGCATGTAAGCGATTCAGCGAGCGACAAGATGAGCGACAGCGACGAGAGTCACCAGCGAGCGAGGATTTCTCACTGTAGCTCGTCACGTCGCTCGGTGTTTGGATTTCTATAAAACGTCCTCATCGCCCTGGTCTCTTGCTCATGCCGCTTTCAAGCGGCTTGCCTCATCGCTCGACTGACCGAGCGACAGCAAAGCGGGTTGACGTCGCCTGTCTCGTCTCTCGACAAATCGCTTACATGCGGGTTATACCTATGGGTTATACTTAGCACAGTGGCCCCTAATGGAGGCAACAGCAACACACGTATAGAGAGAAACTGCTGTTGCCAATGATGACAGTCCTTGTCTGGGATAAGAGTTTACGTATTTCAATCTTGAGGGCTCGTAGTGCAGGCGTGCCAGCGCGTTCTGGGACGCCTGGGAAGGGAACCTTGCGGCGCGACGCCGTAACGACTATTCGGAAATTATTCTAAAAATATTCGAATCTTTTGAAATTCATTATTCGGTTCGATTAACGAATCGAATAGGATAATGTTCGATTCATTATTCGAAAATGGCGAATATTCGCACATCCCTACTGTTTTCTCGATGAAAAAAAAAAGGGGGTGGGGGATGGTGGGGGTGGGGGGGAATGGCACGACGTCAGAAAGCCAGGGCCCAGAGGCTCCTGCGAGTTTTGTTCCATTTTTAGGTCTGAGCTATTCCTAACTAAAACCGACTAGCATTTTTTTCCCAAAATTTCCGGGGACCAGAATGGGGCCACCCGGGGCCCTGGGCTGCAGCCCCCTCAGCCCGTACCTTCATTCGGCCCTGGGGAGAGGGAGGCCATGAGCAAAATGCACGGGGTGCTCAGCATATTGCCCAGCACCCCCTGGAAAGTGACAGCGAGGGCCCAAGCCCCCGTTGCACCCCCGGTTCCGGGGTCCCTGATTTAACCTCTATTGTAGCATACAGCCCTAATAACAGCACTTACTGTAGATGACATCCGGGTACTCGAGCTCTTCAAACTTCTTCATCGTCCTTTGACCCAGCCAGCTGAATTTGACGGCCACCTTTGGGGTCATCAGCTGTTCCAGTACACCACGTGTGTTATTGCCCACTGAAGAGCCTCCAACCCCTGCCAGCTGATTGATCTGCAATAAGCATTGCAGTTACTGAGCTCAAACAAGGCCTGTGGTTTAGCAACAAGACAATGAATAGAACAATGCCATAGAGCTCAACAATGCTATAGACTCACGAGTCTTTCCAATTGGTAGCTTGGCATGTCTTTAATTTACTGTTAAAAGCCAGAAAGTCATTTACCTTGTCAAAAGGTCCTTTAAGGATTTCATCATTTCGCCTGTTCACTGCTGCATGGTGTTCCGGATTTTCCAAAATGGTGTTTAGTTGCATAGAATGCTAGCCTGATGGTGCGTAAAATATGAATGACTTGTTTGTCAAAATCTAGAAAGAAAGCAGATGCAACTCTATGTCCGTTTTAGCGAACAGCGACATCTGAGCGAATCGACGTTTTAGCGAAGAACGGGGGCACGTGTTAACCCACCCCCAGCGCTGTGCTTACGCTGCTTCGCGGCGACCGTCTGCAGCGACTCATTACAAAAATGTGAACCCACTTGGTCCACCCATGAACGCCGTTTCGCCAGTGATTTCTCTACTCACCCCCTAGGGGGGGGTGTAAACACCCTTTTGTTTTTCTGAAGTCACCCCCTTAATTCGAAACGACTCCTTTATTCTCAATGCCCCCTACCCCCTAAAAATTTAGACAACCCCCCAATTTCAACTTTTGGGAAACCCCTGCATTTCGCGGCGGCCGACTATTCGCTAAATTGTCATTCGGTGAAACGTGCGCGTTCGCTAAAACGCCATTTGATCTAGTGAGTGCCTCCAGAAATTCAAGAGGAGGGGATCTGGTAGCCGGGAATTGCTACGCAGACGTTCCTCGAAACCAGCAGCCAAAAGGAAGTGGCAGTATTTGCCAGAGCCCATGTTTTTGATACGCATAGTTTTCCGAGGCGCTTCCAACAGCGCTCTTGCAGGGCTCAGATGTGCCGATAAACCTGAGTGACTGTGCAGAACGCCTCAAAGAGTGGTGCCAATTGTGTGGGGAGACAGGAGAGACGGGAGACACTCACTTGATCGAATGACGTTTTAGCAAACGCCAACGTTTCACCGAATGACACTTTAGCAAATAGTTGGCCACCGCAAAGCGGCGTTTACAGGTGGGCCAAGTGGGTTAACATTTTTGTAAGGAGCCACCGCAGACTGCCACCGCGAAGCGGCATAAGCGTAGCGCGGGGGTTTGGGTTTACACGCGCCCCCGTTATGCGCTAAAACGTTGATTCGCTCAAATGTCGCTGTTCGCTAAAACGTCATTCGCTCATGTGATATGGACCCGTGGGACACAGAATGACGAATTGCCCATTCTCGGAGTTTCCTTTGAAACTCCAAGCAATCTTCCGAGTCTGAGCCTTCAACTGCGTCTGCGCCAGGGTGTAAGATAGACAGGTGGGGAAACGGCCCATAGTGGCCTACCGCAGCGCCGTGACCGGATTGTGTACTCGTCTGTTTGCGGGTGCCCCCGATTGGCGACAGATGGCGCTGCGGCGAGAAGAAAAAAAAATCTCCGTCAGTTTAGCCGGTCGCCACCGGTCGCCCACCCAGAGTGAGAGTTCGCGGTGCTCCACATAGATGGCGCCACAGAAAAGAGAAAGCCGAGGGCTACACAATCCGGTCGCTCATTTGGCTCTCGTTTCCCCACCTGTCTATCTTACACCCTGGTCTGCGCTTTCTACAAAGCGCAGGCTCTCAAGATGGCATTTTCTTCGGCGATGTTATTGCCATTTCGACAGGAGCGCTGGATACAATGCACATTTTTATACCATGAAATAATTTTAAGGTGACTTAGTTTGCACTTAAGTTTTTCTTTTTATTATGATTTTCAGTAAAAATATTTTTAAGAAAGTCTTAATTTCGTACTCATTCTGGTTTCGTTTTTGACCTATGGTTTTCACCTCCCGCCATGGAAACCGTTTAGACTATTGAGAATCATTCGGGAGAAGACTTTCTTGGTCTTCCTCAAGACGTCTTTGAAAAGACCGGAATATCCCGACTAGTTCAGGACGTCCCGACGACGTCCTCGTAGGGATGAAGGCGTCTCGACCAGCAGAGGACGTCCTCAGGAGTGATACAGGGCCCAAAGTAAAGGTGTCCGGCTTTCCCAAGGATGAAGCGCTACGGAATGCTTGGATAAGCGCCGTTCCTCGAGAAGACCTCGTTATTTCGAAGGGGACGAACGTCGGAAATTCCCATTTTCGTCTAGGTGGCTTTGTTAGTTTGAACGGGATTCAAATTTCCGGCAGGGAAGAAGGAGGTAGCTACGTTTGCCGTTATTTTTGGACATTATCTTGTTTTGTATACACCCCCAACTGTCCTCTCTGTGACAGATGTGAGGTGTAAAGTGAAAACAATTTATACCAATGAGGAACAGAATGGCCAGCTAGATGGCGCAAGCTTTCACTGGTTACAACGGATGTAGCCGTATTTAGCCATCCACACAGAAGCGTTCACTGCGTTCACCTGTGTATGGTTAGGTCGGTGCTCGCTGCCCGCTGCCAGTAACTTTTGTGTTCACGGTTGTTTCTTATTACAAACTCGCAGTTGTAGTGTTCATGAGTGCCCCGGGCGTTTCCGTGGCGATACTGTTGAACCGAAGATGCCGTTGAAGTGCAGCGTGCCTGGGTGTCGTGGCAACTACTCGCGGGAAACCAAGGTGCGCGTCTTTAAGTTTCCCCGTGACCAAGAGTTGCGGGCAGCGTGGATCCAGGCTATGCCGCAAAAAGATTTCGTTCCTTTGAAGTGCGCCACGGTGAGAATTTTCCTGTATTTTACAATGGTCACAATGGTTGCGTGTGTAACAGACTGCGAAACAAGTAGCAATGAAGTCTCTTCTCGAATGGGAATCTTCGCCTGCCGTTTCATATCGCATACTGACAGAAAGCTCTCAACAACTCAAAAACCTCTTTTTTTTTCTCACTCTCTCTCTCTCTCTCTCCTTTTAGGTCTGCGAACTTCATTTCACGGAGAGCGACATCCTTCGGGAGAGTACTCATACAGACTTTGCTACCGGGCGCGTGATTACGGTGCCGTTGTTGACAGCCCGCCTTCGCCCGAAAGCAGTTCCATCCAAGTTTTCTGAGGACTTGCACTCCAGGAAAGCTCGTTCACGGCGAAAGCATCTAGGTGCTGCTGCAAGAGAGAAAGCAGTCGCAGAGTCCATTGATAATGTGCTCGAGGCGGTTCAGAGTGAGGGGGAAACCGACAGGAGCTTAAGCGTAACGGACAAGAGGCAACTGCGGCCAAGGAAAAAACGTCAGTATGTCGATGCAATGCACGACGAAGACACCATCGAGACTGCACTCAACACGTCTTGCAGTCAGGAAGAAACAAACGGGAAGGGCAGTGTAAAAGACCAAGATGCAAGGCGAAGGCGTCCGAGGAAAAGCCGTCCAAGCCGAAAAAGTCCAAGGCAAGAGGGTTCAGATTCTGATTACATGCAACCAGATATGGACATGTCTACCAGCGAGGAAGAAGCAGACAGGATGCTCAATGAGAAAGACCCTAACTGGAGACAAAAGCGTCCAAGGCATACGAGTAGGGATTCTGATGACATCCAAAGAGCAATTAACGAGTCCCTTGAAGAAGCAGACAAGATCCTCGATTTAAAAGATCTAGCTGACCATGTGAGAAGTAAGCAGTGTTCCACATTCTGGCACGCTGTGGAAGGCAGTGCACGCCTCCTTTTGGTGCACATTGTCGAAGATGAAGCACCATGGATCAAGTACTCTGTTGTCCTGAAAGCGGACCTCACTCTTACCTGCCATGTTGCAAAGACGCCGGTCACTAGGCTAGGATCCAGTCTGTGCATTCCAACCGCCGTGAAGAGCAAGAGGGCATTGATGGAGTTCCTTGAGAGCATAGAGAATTGGGACAGCAGCCTCAGCTCCACGTCTGACAGTTTGGATGAAGACATTGGTGAGGCTGTTCGTCTGCTGCCTGGCAAGTCGACTGCAACACCGACAGAGGACAAGGCCGCTGCCATCCATTTCCTCAGAGAGCAGTTCAATCTACTGTCAACCAAAAAAGAGCGAAGGCGTTACTCAGTTGACTTCATGGTTTTCTCCTGCATCCTCTTCACAATATCGCCTCATGCATACAAGTACATCTGCAGCTCCGGCAACATTAGTCTGCCTAACCCAATGATCATCAGGTCAGTGTGCCTGTCCTCCGGGATGAATTCCCAACCTTTGCCTCAAAGTGCAACGTTCCTCAGGTATGCGGCAAAGAGGATCTCTGATCTGGACGATGAAGAACGCCTTGTGACCCTCATGGTAGATGAGATCCACATTAAACCTTTCTTTGATTACAAAGGAGGCAGCACTACTGATGTAGCGCCCAACTCCACAGAAGTCGCCAGCAGTGTGCTTGTTTTTACAGTGCAAAGCCTCAGGTGCCAATTCAAGGAAGTTGTGCACATCGTCCCCATGCAACGGGCTGACGCGCAGTTTCTGCACAAGTTACTGATTGACTTGATTTGTGGGCTGGAGAAGATTGGGTACAGGGTTGCATGTGTCGTAAACGATGGCAGCTCCGTCAACAGAGAAGCAATGTCTCACTTCACATCGCCACCAAATGAAGGAATTGTCTATCCACACCCGTCTGATCCTGCAAGACCGCTTTTTTTGTGATAGATCCTGTTAACATACTCAAGTGCATTCGTAACAGTTGGCTCGACCAAAGCAATGACCTACTTTGCTTCTACTTTCCCGAGTTCCACGCTGAGCCGACACGTGTGCAGCGTATGCTGTCCGCATCTTTTGCAACCATCAGAGATCTGTACAACTTGGAGAACTACCAACTGGTGAGGTATGGCTACAGCCTTTCAAGGGAAGCCCTGTGTCCGGTGAACGTTGAAAGGGAGAATGTAAAGCTGGCTTTGCAGATCTTCAACGACTCGCTGCCAAAGGTCCTTCGTGCCCTTGGAGCGAAGCACAAACTGCGGTTCTTTGAGGAGACTGCAAGTTTCATCGAAATCATAGTGAAGTGGTGGAGAATCGTGAATGTCAAAGCTCCAGACACGGGAACGGCATTAAGAGACCAGTTCCAAGAACCAGTGTTTCCTTCGGAGGACGATCCCAAGGTAGATTTCCTCTACAAGTTCCTGGACTGGCTGGACGAATGGAAGGGCAAGGACCTCGACAGTGGGACGCTGACGAGCGAGACCCACGCTGCTCTCCAGCACACGACTCATGCATTGGTGGAGGTCGCCAGGTACTGCTTCACCGAGCTCAAGCTGTCTTGCATCCTTCTGGGAAAGATTCAGACCGACAACTTGGAAGAGCGCTTCGGAAACTCCAAGCACCTGGCCAGCCCCCAATATCACAACTCCATAAGGCAGCTTCATGAAAGTGAAGGTGAATTACAGCCACAAGACAGTCTGCCGACAGTTGCTGCGGCCTGCGAAACAGAAAATGAAGGAGATGAGCAATGGGAAGACCTCCACAAGCAAGAACACACGTTCCACCCTAGCAACACCGTAGGGGTGACCGGGGAGGCTCTGTCGAAGTTGGAAGACACCCTCCCGGTTCTTGTCTACGTGGCTGGATATGCAGTCCATGCCACCCTGGAAAGGTTGAACTGTGTAAAGTGCAGACCAGTATTGTCGGTAAACAAGGCGATCAACATCTCTGTTGCTCAGCGACACTTCAAGCTTGCCAAGGAACTGGCCGGAGGAGGTCTTCTTTTTCCAACAATGTTTGCCATAAACGCTGTTGCGCACTAGCTACATTGTCGCTCAGGAACTGTCGAAGCAGGCGGAGTTTCTGAAGATGCCAAACCAGCGCCAGCTTGTCACCGACCTCACGGTGGATCTCCTAACCAACGGAGAGTCTTCGGAGTTCGACGTCTGCGAAAACGGGCACACTGCTGAATTTGTGCTGAGGCATGTGTTATGGTGCAGCACAAGCATTTTGCTGAAGAACTTTTTCTGCAGGATGAACAAGAAAGCACTCTTGGTGGTGCTAACTCGTGTCGATGTAAATTAAGAACTTGAATTAAGTACTGTAAGATGCAGAGACCATCATAGTACCTACTTGTGTAAATATTCATTTCCTTAGTTCCACAAAAGCTGAGTGTACTCTACGCTAACTTACATATTTAAATAAATATTCTTTACGGGTTTTCATACCTCAAAATCTAGACCATAAAAACCTGTTTTTCCTATACGATTCAGGTTGTTGCTACGATGGTGCCTCTCCAAGCAATTCCTTCAGTTCTTGTGATGTCGCCTCTCCCTGCTGGCAGTCATTCCTACTTGCTCTTGGAGACAACAAATTTTGTGATTCAAAATATATGCTGCAAATGTATGCGTCACTAGATAGGATTCCACAGTACCAAAAATCTTTCTTGGGCAGTGCACTGCCATTTTAAGACCATTTCGCAGCAAATTTGTTTTCTTTTGGCCACTCCACTCGAGTGGGCCGAACCAAATTCACGATAGGTTGTTCCATAAGAATTTCTTGTCTACCAACGTTTTCCTATGCCTGCAATTGATCACTTTCTCCAAGCAGCGATCATTCTTTATTTATCTCCAACATCAAAACTTGCAGGGCTTTTTCCCTTTGGTATTAAAGAAAGTTTGTTCCCCCCCCCCCCAAAGAAAAAAAAGAGTGCACAGGTTTACGCTCTTTCACTCGTGGTGCTGAATTTTGGGGGTGGTTGCATTTTTGTAAATCATTTTTGAGATAAGAAAGAGGGATGAAAGATGTTTTCCTTTTGGAGATTTGTGCAGATAAGATGGGTTGAGCAATTGATTGCACATGCAGATTCAAAGAGGATGACGTCGAGAGACGCCTTCGGTGGAATAGCGCGTCGCCGCAATCTAGGTGTGGCTAGTTTGGTGTGGGTCCGAATTTCTGGGAAGAAACTGCGCTGCCAACTGCAACAAAACAAAGGTTGCGTCAAAGCGAAAATGCAGTAATCTAGAAACCTTTCCAGCGATGACTCCGTTTCACCTTACGACGGACCACAGATGACGACATGAGCCGTCGGAGCCAATCCGGTGTTGCGCAATCTTAGAGGCAGGGTGCAGCAATGTGCTGGGCATGTAGTCGCGCGATACGTTGCAGCATTGGATTGGCTGGGACAGCTCGTAGCTTCCGCTGAGGTCCATGAGGTGAAACGAAGCGTAGAACACGCTTGGCATCGTGGCCACTACAGCGACGCTCGACGCAACATTGGCGCAGCACCCCTCAGGAGCACTCCAGCCTTCTCTCGTCTAGGTGTCGCCGGCGTAGCGTCGTTGGGACGTCGAATTTGAGGGAAGAGGTCCGGAAGGTTGCAATGCATATGGCAGCCGATTGAAAATCGCGTGGAATTCGCAACACATAAGAAAATAGTTCAACACCAGTTTTTGAACAACGAACTATGCGCGAGTATGCAGGATCCTGGGTTGGAGCCCCACCCCTGACCATTCCGACCTGGACGACAGTCGTACCGGTGTATGATCGTGCATCGCTACCGCGTCGTGCACGTTAAAAGACCCGAGGTTAGCAGCGGTACTGAACAGGCCGAATTTCTCGTCTGCAGCGGAGACGCTGTAAGCCCGTTGGGGCACACCTCCCAACCGTCTAGACCTGCGCCACACAATTATGAAACTGCGATTCACGGGCACTAAATACCATTTTTTCGTAAAATAATGGCGTGGAACAATTTTTGCTCGTTTTTAATATTGCGTCATTTTCAGTTGGTTCTTTGTGCATATGTTCCAACCTAGAATCTCGGCATTGTTTCTGTGGTCGCCAACGGGACGAGAATTGCAGGCCGCCTATTTTGAATGTTCGGCCCCCAGCACATGTTTGTTGCCTGCCATCGTGCTTTGGCTGTGCGTGCACGTATGAAGCTCCCGAGACGTCCAAGCATTTTCAAAGGGGAGAACTTTGTGCTGGAGGCACAACAACTATAGGAGCTTCCTGCCGTTCTCATTGTGTCAGTGACAAACCTGAAACGAGAAAATTTTGTCTTTTTTTTGTTGAACTGGTTGCGAGTTTGACTAGCTTCGTCCAACAATGGCAACCTTTGGGGGCAACCTTTGCATAATCGCTCACTGTCCAAGTCGCTGAAGAAGCAGCGACTTCTGATTCTGTAGCACGAATCGTTATAATCAACAATGGAACATTGGACATTTGCCGAAATTTCTGAGATTATCGGAGTTTGTTTTTGTTAGATTTTCCAAAATTCGGAGTTTGATTCTGCAGTGTTGACTTTTTCAGAAGTAGAAATAATATTGGGGTGGAAAATATCTGTTGGATTAAGAGGAGAACGCTTGCACCAAGTACTATTTCTTTGGCTGGATGTGGCGTTGGCACCCTTGCTATACAGAGCTTGCACAGATGTCACTTGGTCAGACAATGGGGGAAACGACGCTTGAAAGGGTAACTTCTGCTGCGTTAACCGAGACACTTTTGACCACCAGAAAGAGAAGCGGACTGCCGTCACGTGCAAGCCGGGTGTTGGCAATACCAATCTGTCCCACGACAAAACTTGCAGAGTTACTTTGATGAACGTAGACACTTTAAAATGATTACCTGCTGGTTAGCTCGTTTTAATCTCGTCGTATTCAATCTCCCTATCCCGCGGCTGTTCGGGGTTGAGTGGTAACGGGTGCAATATACAGTAGACTCTCATTAATTCAAACTCCAGGAAGTCACAGATTTTAGTTTGAGTTATCAGAAATTCATCTAAATATGATACTAGACAACAATATGATTTTTTACACATACAAAGCACATTTTTGCCAGTTTCCTCTACATAGGCCTAATTATAAGCAAATACAGGCATAACACACTGGTGAAAGAACTGTGATGTTAAGTTTATTCATCCGGCAAGAAAGTTGTCGATTGTGGACTGTTTAGTCAGCGTATGAGATCTCAAAACAAAATGTTCAATACCAGCCAATGCTAGTAGCTCTTCCTTTGCAGACAGAAACTTCCGGAGCTGAGAGATGTGCTCAAAGGCCTCTGCGGCTGTGACAGTTGGTAGTGGGTCATCCCTTTCTTCATCGTCATCTTCAGTCTCACTGCTGCACTATGCTGGCATTACTTCCTGTACTATGTCCTCTAATGAGTCATCAAGATCGCACACATTGTCGTCAAGACTAGCATATTCCGCCAGCTCGGCGTTCACTTTATGTGCTTCAAGGCCAGAAAGCATGATGCCAGTGAGCTGTTTCTCATCCTCGATGTCGTCTTGGTCATCATTGCTAGTCTTGAAGTACATAATGTGAACACCGTTTTCCGCTAATGTGTGCCGCTTGAGCCCCGTTGAGTGCGCTTCTTTCCGAGCACCGGTGCACTGCGGAGAAACAACGCTCCCGAAAGCAAGCTCCGCGGGTATTGCTTCTCTGCGGTGCACTGGAGCTCGGAAAGAAGCGCACTCAACGGGGCCGCGAGAACAAAAAAAGTATGAAGTAAGCGAAAACGTTGTTCGAATTAAAACCATAGAGGGACAACCAAAATTTTCAAATCTGTTTGAATTAACCGGAAGTACGAAATACCCGAATTTGAATTATCGCGAGCCTACTGTACAAGCTTCAACATGCCCTCCCTTCTATGAAATCTATGGTTCATAAATTTCATGGTTACAAAAACACAACCCCTGCTTCCTCTAAGAAGCATATAATTCGTATGGTCCAAACTGAAAATCAGAACAGTGGCTTTTGTCGTGACCCAGAAGTAGAATGACCTATTGTGGTGAATGAACCTTCTCAAGATAAACAGTAGGACCCCCTTTCATTCATTATCCGAGAGTTTAAAAGAAACTGGGATGGCATTTTCTCGGGACTATTTACTCTGTGCGCTGACCAAACTTAATTTTAAAATATTTTCTCCTTTTTGTTTGTTTCTGCAATGGGACGTTAAAATACATAAAATTGAAAAGAATAAAACACGGAGGACAAGCACAGGACAACCACTTTCTTTCATTTAGCAACGACGTTTATTTTTGGGCAGAGAGCATTTGCGCTCTGAACGAGACCCCGACTAAGATAGGTTGATAAGGTGAGAAGCTAGCTGGGAGATGGAAAGGGTGATATGGGGGACGGAAAGGAAAACTGGGAGATGAAAAGGTGATAAAGGAAGGAAAACGGGAGATGGAAAGGGTGAAAGGAGATAGGAATGAAGAACCATGAGCGCTAGGCAGTGCTACCGTGATCGGTGATGTATTTACGGGGAGTTGCGAAATTTTTTCAAGTTCAGGCCTGATGAATTCTAATCCCCGTCTTGATAAGGTTACTGGAGGCCGATGAAATGTTGTTTTCTGCGTTCTGGATGAGAAAGGATTCTATGATTTCACGTCCATGGCGATTACGGTGTCCCTTCTCTTGTCTTGGTTACTGCGAAGTCAGGCGCGCATCCAATGCATTCGTTTGCGTGAACCGTGATCGGATGAATGGGGTTGTCGGTTCTTGAAGTTAGCTTCGTTTTGGTGCTCTCTTAAGCGGTCATTGATACATCGGCCGGTTTGTCCTATGTACTCGGCTCCGTATTGAGGGGGATCGAGTAAACTTTTTCTGTGCTGCAAGTCCGGTAAAGCGTGGCGTGCTTTTTTCGCAAGCCGGCTTGGCTTCTTGTCGGTTGATCATGTTGCACATGCTTGCCAATTTGAATCTACTGGAAAAGACAACTTTAGTGTCATAGCGTGATGCAATGGAACGGATACGATGGGAGGCATTATGAATGTATGGTATGCTGGCTATCATGTCGACTGAAAGGCGGTTTTGGTAGTTGGCTTTGGGTTAATAAGTTGGTGGAAAACAGACACGAGGCGTTCCACCGGATATCCGGAACTCGGGAGTCGTCAGAGTTTGGCTCTTTATGCTATCTGTTGCCGAATGTTGACAGGATTTCCGTTTTAGCTGATGTGATTAACGTCTTGATGATGCCGATCTTGACAGTCTTTGAATGAGCACTCTCGAAAGGGAGCACCGGCTTTTCTGAACGCTGACTGAACGCCCAGCAAACGCCTTCGTTGGTTTTTTTCAATCGTAGATCCAGAAACTGCAGCCCTTCCGAGGATGGATCTTCCTTTTTGAATTTTAGTGTGCCTCCTGCGCTTTCGAACGAGGCCACAATCACCTCGACTTCATCAGGATACAGGATGAATGATCAGGTAGTCATCCACGTAGCGGACTACAGTGCAATTTTATGTATTCATGTTCAACCCGCTCGCCTTCACCAGGACGTTAAAATTTTGAGTTTTTCAGATGAATCTGAATTGACGAAAATTTTACCGAGAAGTATTTTTCTGAGTTTTTCTCGGAAAAACACTTCTTATAGCTAGGGTTCTGTGTTCCGAGAATACTAAACCCTAGTTACGAATCAGTAAAACGAGTTAATTTTCTGTGGACTTGCCTCATTTACTTCTTGCCTTCTATGGAATATTTTGGATCCCATGCATATCATGGGAACAAAGCAACTGGTGCTGGTCTGAATCAGTCCTGCTCTAGACGTGTCTAAAAAAGTGATGCCCGTGGAGGTAGGCAACTGTCACTGCACTATCTTGTGTAGTTGCGAGCCCAGCCATCTGCCCCAGGCAGTCAACCAAAAGTCATTATCTTCGAAACATACTCTTTACATTACCATAAGCATCATTTCGCTTCCAACTCAAAAAGAAGGTACCCATGTCTTAACCGCATGACCCCCCCCCGATGCTGGGATCTTTGCTGCATCATGCAGTTTGGTGCCCCCTCAGAGGTCCAGGTCCATGGTGGCTTCTTCGTGGGCCAACTCTCTCAACTCTTGAACGAATAAGCCAGGCTGGAGTTGACGGAGAACCCGGAGGGCCTCGGCCATGTTCAGTGAATGGGCAAGAGCCTGGTTGGCGACTTGAGCTGTGCAGTGAAACCAGTCAGTAGCAAAGCAGGCCCGAGGCCCTAATCTGGACACTTGGCGCAAAAGTCGGCGAAATCCGGCGGCCATGATTGGCCCACGCTGCACTTGACCTTGGCGCCGGTTAATCATAGCCGCCTGATTTCTCACCGACTTTTTCGCCAAGTGTCCAAATTGGGGCCCCTGGTGGATTGGGCTGGCGAGACGTCAGGGCCAGCAGATTTCCAGCACTCTGCAGAAGGCACGGGAGACGCTGCTCTGCCTCGTTGCACACTGCCAACAGCACTGCCAGGCAACGGTCCTGTTGAAGAAAGAGTTTTGCATGTTCCACGGTCTGATTTCGTAATTCAAGAAAATCGGGTTTACCTCGCTGTTCGCTATCTCTCTCCGGGGTTTGCACCTGGTGAAGTCACATTTTCTATGGAAATGCGCAACCTTCTTCAGAAAGTGCTTAGGTTGTACCCGTGATCAAGGAGGTAAAGACTGAAGCAAAGCACGGCAAATCGTAAGTGCTAGCATCGGTTGTCCCGGGACAAAAAGAAGACAAAGAAACTGACAAAAAGGTGCAGAAAAAAATCGGACGACAAGCTAAGGCATGTTTATTCTACCACAGTGAGTTGAAGTTGTTTGAGCACTTGTCAAGTTCATTCGTTTTTTTACCATGTGCGATGTTGACATTTTTCTGCAAAGTAAGCTAGAGAAGAACTATAAGCACATACCTTACATGTGATATTTTGCTGCTGCTTTTGTGTACATTAAAGCATTGCCAGCGATATGGGCCCATCAGGACCACCCACTGGGACAATCGATGTTCGATGTCTATGCCCCGTCATTCCAAAGTGGCGGGAATGCATGGGACCTTTTCCTCTAGATCATTATACAGTCAAACCCGTTTATAACGAACAGCAGGAAGTGCTACGATTAGTTCGATATAGCAAGCAGTCCGATATAGCAAAACAAAACATGTACAACAAACTTTCGCGATGAGTTTGTTGTAAGGCGACAGCTTGTCTTTCTTTCTCATCTCTTCACTTCCGTCTTGTACCAACACGCTGAGAAAGGATTTTTTTTTTTTGGTATGCGTGCAGTTTGTTTATTTGGCTTATCTCCCTTTCTGAATCGATTCTCTTCGTGGACAAACCCTTTGGGATGAAAAGTTATTTTTTTTGTTCTGAGCGTGCATGCAGTTTTTTTGTTTAGCTTTCACCTTTCTGAATCGCTTCTCTTCGCTCAGTTTGGTTCGCAACTAGAGCTTTGGAATTTTCTTTCTTTCCTACTTCTTTTTGGGGGAAGGGACAGGCTGAAGAAAATTGTTTGCGTGTTTTTGGAAGCCTTACTGGGGAAAAGTTCGATATAGCCAATATGTTGTTCGTTACAAAACATACTTTTCACATGCATTTTTATTTAAATTTTCCGTGAGTTCGATATCGACAATAATTGCTATGCGTGGGTTCGTTCTAAACAGGTTTCACTGTAGTAACTTTGCCTGTGAAAGACGCAGAAACAGATAGAAGCCGATTTCAGTTATATCTTTCCCCAGTATTCTCAGCTCTAGTAATGAACCTCGTGTTGCCGAGATGTTTTGGAGACGAGCTGGCCATGAGCGGTGGTGAACCTCCCACCCTCAAAGTGAGAAGGGGGAAGGGACGTAACCCTGAAGCGGGAAGCGGGGACAGATAAACACAAAACTCTGAACGCAGCCTCAATTTTATTGTACCGAGATGTCACTTAACAGGCCCAGTTGGTTTCTGTTTGTATGGCGGATTGCGTCTTTATGTTGGTATCCTTTTTACATGTCCCCCAGGTTTACATGATTATCTCCAAATTTTGAGTGGGCACCTGCTCGGGATTTTATAGTAGTTTCTCGAAGTTCCTTTTGTTGTTTCAACTCTAGGTTTGTATACTTAGGCTGGTCATGGGCCTATTTAAGGACGTCTCGGTGAAACAAAATTTTAGCTGTGTCCGAGTTTTTTGTTTGTCCCCTCGTCCTCTTGCTCTAGGGTTACTCTGTCTGCAATAGTCCGACGTGCGGAGACATTTCTACTACTTAATTTTTCCTATCTTTTCCAGGCAAAGGCTACAGGCAGTGCCAGTAGCACGCTCCAGCGTGTCCAAGTGGCTTCCAAAATGCAGCTGCACTAGCACGCGCTGCTCGATTCCTTGTGGTGAATGGAAGATCCAAGCTCTGTGCCGTGCAGCTGTTGAAATGGAGTACGGTTTATGATCATGAGCATGGGTCAGTGCGTCTTCTGCCGTGCAATGTCATAGTGATACGGACAGTCCTTTTCTCTGAAAGCTCCTGCACGTCACTGCCGTAGGCACCTTACAATAATCAATGTGGCAGGTAGGCAAGAAACAATCTACCATAAATGCTGCCAAACAAGTACACGCTAGTATTTGCAACACAGCACTGCAGAGGCAATTTTATTGTAAGTTTGTATTGTACTGTTGTATTGTGTCATGAATACACCTAGTAACACGGACCACACTTCTTATGTCGCAGGTTTCAACAAACCGTAGTTTCTGCTGACAACGCTGCAAAACAGCTATTATAGCTGCTTGAGGTGGACAGTCTAGTGGACTTGTCTTTCTACTAATGCTTGCAAAACAGATTCTCCGTGAAACTTGCCATTTCCCGTGTTAAAATGCAGAGCTGTGGCTGCAGTGATGCAGAGCTTGTTGAATCTTAATAAAGACTGCGGAGCAGACTGCACTTGAGCCCTATGTACACAGCGATGTTCGCCCAGTTAGGCGGTAGGATGGACTGACCATGGCGGGTCCCTATTATTTCGTTGAAACTTGTTTTGTGGAGATACATTTCGTGAACACATGTTTCATGAAAACACATTTATCAACACGATCATTCGTCATTCGACACTGCGTTACTGTAGTGCCGCTGTGAGGATATTTCGTCGCGTAACGTGTATAACTGGGACGGACGTTAACCCCCCCTCCCCCCCCGCCTGCAGCCATGTACGCATTCGCAGCGACAGTCTCAACTGACTCATTACAAATATGTCAACCCACCTGACCGACCCACGCACGTCGCTTCACGGCAGCATGTCTCATTGCAGCTTAATACAGAAAAAAAAGCTGATCTGTCAGTGAAACGTCACTTTCGGCAGACTGATTGCCACCTGAACATTCTTTCCATCCAACAGCATTATTTCTTGAGAGGCTCTAGAAATTCGCGCCGCAAAATCCAAAGCAGTGAGTCTTCGTTACTAGAGAATTACCTGCACAGAAAACCACAGCCCATAACTTACGTCATGAAAAATACATTCAAGACAAAATACGTTCAAGACAAAGTTCGCACAAATTAATGGGTCTCAACTTTGAAGTACATATAATTCTAAATTCTGAGATAGATTCCCAGAAGCAGTGGGCATCATTACTAACTTGTTAATCGCCTCAAAATCTAGAAGAGCAAAATGGAAGGCTTTGCATATTAGGTCTCAGCAATAGTGCCTCCATCCCTATCCTGATTAGCTTCTCATCCTTCCTTCCTTTTCTTATCGTTTTCCCTTTGTTTTGTATTATTTGTAGCCTCATACACTCGACCAGCTATCTATGTTCAGATATCTTCTACATATATATATATATTTTTAGTTTGACATTAAGCCATTATATTCCAAGTGCAACATTGCGTTGCGTGATCTCGCAATTATGTCTATCTGTTGCTCTGCTGCTTTTGTAGCGCTGTAGCAGGAAGTGGAGCCTTGTCAGGCGGCTTTGGTCTTTGCTCCACACCTTCCAGCATGACATCTGGATACTTAATAAAGAAAAACGAAATGGCGTAGAGCAGTGATTTCCATTGAGGAGGGTCCGATCTTGTTTCATTCCTTTGTGTCAAACG